>BQNB010003773.1:64322-112387 GCA_026074375.1 Tanacetum coccineum
TTAATTGACTGTGGAGGAAGTGATGTCGGAATAGGTTGAAGGAGGCCTCTATTTATAGGTATCGAACCTGTTACGACGTAACCAATAAAGGGGTTACGCCGTAACCTTCTTACACGGCATTCCATATTTAAGCGGTTGTTACGACGTAACCAGATATGGTGTTATGCTGTAACCTTCAAATAATTTCCATATGTATGTGATCTTCATTCCATATTTGTGGATCTTCATGGTTACGGCGTAACTAGATATGGTGTTACGCCGTAACCCTATCTTGGGTAAGATTTCCTTCCAAATATTTGTTTATGGCGTAAGTAGATATGGTGTTACGCCGTAACCTTGTCCTTGATCTTCGTACTTGCTTAATTTATGTTACAGTATAACCATTTTTAGTGTTACGCTGTAACATTCTTTAGAAAATTACAATTGGAGCCCTTTTCCCTTTGTTTATTGTCACTTTTCTGCATTTCACCTGAAAACTACAAAATGACAGAAAATATCTCGTTTTTGAGTGTTAGTGAAACATTTTCAAGTAATACAGGGGGTATTTTGCCACCAAAAAGTATTAAATATTTGATGTTATCAGTCATGTGATTGACAATAAAGGTGTTTATGTTGATCATGCCAAGATTAAAGCTATAAGGAATTGGGCTGCTCTAACGACACCAACAGAAGTGAGGTAATTTCTAGGATTGGTTGGTTACTATCGAAGGTTTATTGAAGGGTTTTCTTTGATTTTTAAGCCTCTGACTAAGTTGACTTAGAAAGATAGGAAATATGAGTAGGGTAAAGAAGAAGAGGAAGCTTTTCAGACATTGAAGCAAAAATTATGTAGTGCACCTATCTTAGCATTGCCAGAAGGGACAAAAGATTTTGTGGTTTATTATGATGCATCACTCAAAGGTTTTGGAGCCGTGTTGATGCAACGAGAAAAGGTTATAGCATATGCTTCCCGACAATTGAAGGTTCATGAAGAGAACTACACAACCCATAATTTGGAGTTGGGAGCCGTTGTTTTTATTCTTAGGTTGTGGAGACATTATTTGTACGGGATGAAGTGTGTGGTTTTCACTGATCACAAGAGTCTCCAGTACATTCTCAATTAGAAAGAGCTCAACATGAGACAACGAAGATGGATTAAGCTTCTAAGTGATTATGATTGTGAGATTCGGTATCATCCATGGAAAGCGAATGTAGTGGCTGACGCCTTAAGTTGGAAGGAAAGGATTAAGTCATTGCGTGTTTGAGCTTTGGTGATAAATGTTCATAACAATCTACCTAAGCAGATTCTTGACACTCAGAAGGAGGCGATGAAAAGGAAGAATGTAAGGGCTAAAAAGTTGGGAAGGTTTATTACGCAAATATTTAAGTTTTACCCTGATGGGACTCATTGTTTTGGAAAGCGTGTTTAGTTGTCGCGATTTGGTGGGTTAAGGGACTTGATTATGCACGAGTCTCATAAGTCCAAGTACTCCATTCACCCGGGATCTGACAAGATGTATCAAGATCTGAAGCAGTTATATTGGTGGCCAAATATGAAGGCTGATATTGCCACCTATGTAAGCAAGTGTTTGACTTGTGCGAAGGTTAAAGCAGAGCATCAAAGACTGTCTGGACTACTTCAACAACCTAAAATTCCCGTGTGGAAATAGGAAAGGATCACTATGGATTTCGTTTTTGGACTTTCGAGGACATTGAGTGGGTATGATTCGATTTGGGTCATTGTTGATCGACTGACCAAATCAGCTCATTTCCTACCAATAAAGAAGACGGATAACATAGAGAAGCTCATGCAACTCTACCTAAAGTAAGTTGTATGTAGGCATGGTGTTCCTATATCAATCATTTTGGATAGAGATAGCCATTTTACATCTAGATTCTAGAGATTGCTTCAGAAGGCGTTAGGGATAAATTTAGATATGAGTACCTCTTACTACCCTCAAACGGATAGTCAGAGCGAGAGGACAATACAAATGCTTGAAGATATGTTGCATGCATGTGTGATTGACTTTGGAAGTAGTTAGGATCGACATCTGCCATTGATCGAGTTCTCATACAACAATAGTTACAACACAAGTATAAAGGCCATGCCATTTGAGGCTTTGTATAGATAGAAATGTAGATCGCCTGTATGCTAGAGTAAGGTTGGAGATAGCCAACTCACCGGTTTGGAATTGATTCAGGCAACGACAAAAAAGATTGTGCAAATTAAGAATCACTTGTTGACTGCTCGTAGCCGCCAGAAAAGCTACGCGGATAAAAGATCTAAGCCGCTGGAATTTGAAATTAGGGATATGGTGTAGCTCAAGGTATCGCCTTGGAAGGGCGTTATTCGTTTTGGAAAACACGGAAAGCTGAGTCCACGTTACATCAGACCATTCAAGATCTTAGCAAGAGTAGGTCCGGTGGCTTACACGTTGGAATTACCTGAAGAGTTGAAAGGGATTCATAGCATGTTTCATGTTTCCAATCTCAAGAAGTGTTTAGCGGATGAAAATCTCATCATCCCACTTGACGAGATTCAACTTGATGATCAACTACACTTTATTGAAGAACCGGTAGAAATCGTAGACCGAGAGGTTAAGCGACTAAAGCAAAGTCGGATTCCTATTGTTAAAGTTCGTTGGAATTCACGAAGAGGACCGGAGTTTACTTGGGAACGTTAGGATCAGTTCAAAAATAAGTACCCTCACCTCTTTGCAGAAAAGGAAGGAACGAATAAGTCAAACTAATCACCGAGACGACGCTTCCTTAAAGTGGGAGGAATGTAACAACCCGAGTTTTAGGTCAATACTTACTTCAAACCATGATAATTATTTTACTATATAGTTGGTTATGGTTGTTATGTTTTTAGTCGGTTTGGTGAAAATTTCCAATTATCAGGTAAATTTCAAGCCGTATTTTAAATTTTTATTCGTTTAAAGCGTTTGAGAAAATTTGAGAATTATATATTTTTGCTCTGAGAGCGAAATTATATTTATTTTAGTGTTTTATGGCTTTCCCCGAGTTTTTATAAAATCCGTGTCTAAAAGTCGTGATGTACGTGGTTTAACATTTTACTAAATGTTTTAAAATAAATTAAAGTCGATGCAAGAAAATATTGACGTAATGGTGAAACTCGAGCCTTTGGTCGGTTATAAGCTTCGAACAAACACCCTTGTGATTTAATTTTGAAAGACTTTGAAAGATGGAGGGTCAAAAGTGTCAAAAAGCCAAAGTGTTTTCCTATATAAGTAAATACACACACTCATTTTTTCATTTTTATAAAAAGTTTACTTCTCCTCCCCTCTCCTCCTCCTTACACCGACAAGCCACCAACACCTCCCAAAACCATCGAAAAATGTATATGCATTGCGATCTAATTACAAATTATTAAGTGATTGCTTTTGCGGATCTTCCTAACTCGCGAACTGATCTGAATAATATCTTGTCTTTTATTCGTCCTATTGCTTAGAGAAGGTCCTCTAGGAGTGTTATTGCTAAGTTGGTTCTAGCGGCGAGTTGTTATTTTATTTGGCAGGAACGAAATTCAAGGTTGTTCAAGAATAACAAGAAGACAGTTTCTCAAGTGATTGCTTGTGTTATGGATTCGGTTCGCCTCAAGTTGATGTCATGCCGTTTTAAGAAGTCTAACGACGGGGAGTTATTCTCACAGATTTGGAGGTTATACGAGAATTGTAGTTTTTAATGGTTATGTATGTTAGCTTATGCACCATTAGGTAGTTTTTTCCTATTGGTGTTATTGGATATGTATTCTACCATTGTAGTCATATGGCATGTCATATGATTAGGGGTTGTTCAAGCGTGTGCTTGAGGTTAATGTGACATTCAGTCACATTCCATTGTACTTATTGGCTTTTTGGGTTATTAATATATTTTACCGGGGTCTAGTCCCCTTTACCCAAAAAACTATTACAAATTATTAATCCTTGTATAGTTGTGAGCATATCCCACTAAAAAATTTATCACATGCAATACGTATTTTGCTAGTTTTTATTTGCGTCAATTTCTTGAAGATGTGGGTTGAAAATGGTGTTTATAGTTGATAGATCTAGTTGATTGGAAAGTGGATTTTGATTAAAAAGATTTGGTTTTATTGTTTAGGTCCTTGTTAGAACCGGTCAAAAGGGAAAAGCCGAAGGAAAACTTTTGTGAGCTATTTTATTGTGTCAAGTGATTGTAAGAACACTATTTTAGCTTGTTGCATTCTTATTTTATGTACTATGTTGCGCGTATATAGTTTATACTATAGATCCGAGTGCGAAAGTATCAAATAAGTATTTGGTTGAGTGATTTGAAGTTGGATGAGTTTATTAAGTATAAATAAGCTAGTAAAGAGTATTTTTGATGTCGTTGGAGGTGAAAATGGCATTTTGATGGGTTTCATACTCGCTTATTTTGACCAGAAAGTTTGACCGCCTCATAGCGTGTCAAGAAATTTTTAAAATCTATTTTTGTCTTTGAAAAATGATAAAGAATGTCCTTAGGTTCCTTTTGATATAAAGTGGATCTCGTGACTCTTAAAAATGAACGTTTTACAGCCAAATTAAGTTTGGTAAATTTTGGTGTAAAAGTCAACTACGAAGTTTGACTTTTGAAAGTCAAACTTGCGTATACTCTTGAATATAGTCTTTTATGAGAAAAGGGTTCGTAATGTTAGCTAAATAATAATGAAATATTATTTCGGATTTATATTATCTTTACTTTCGGCAAATTTCTAAAAATAAAAACTTTGCAGTAAATGTTGTACCCATGTAGGTGCGTCAACATAAATATTTATGCGTCGCATTTGGAGATTGTAGTATATGATTATATATGTATGCTAGTTATGGTTATATGGTATATGTTCTCGTAGTGACGTACCGCTATATATATTATATATAGGTCGCGGTTGAGGCGTGAAGGTTATTTGCTTGTGTTGAGTTGTTGATTGGATACTTTTGATTAAGGTGAGTTCATAGCCTCGATTTTAAATATTTGCTTGTTTTATAAACCCACGAGGGAGATACATGCTTGTTTTGAAAAATCGAACACATATGATTTTATGGTATGCTGGACCAGATTATGAGATTATTTCCTCATGAGTAGCTATTGCCAAAGTCCCTAATTTCATGAACCGTTAATTACCCAATGAGGTAAACGCTTGTGCATTAAATAGATCTATTGGGTTTGACAGCCCCTTCCGGGGTATGGATCCATTGGTGAACACCCTGTCAAACGGACGTTTTGTATTGAGACGAGTAGGTATGAGGCAATAATACCTTGTTTTGGGGCACGGTTTTTAGACGTATGAAAAGATATATGTATTCTTAAGGTATCGGTGTCATGAGCTTAATGTGTGAAATGAAAGTTTGATACATTGTATTTGTTGCAATGTTTTTCCCAAAACTATATGTGTGTTCAAAGTTTTATACTTATTGTTTATAAACTCTATGGATTCACTCAACAATTTTGTTGACGTTTTTAACATGTTTTATCTCAGGTAACCAAGGCTGATGGCAATGATGGAGTGGTGGTCTTGTGCGTGTGGTTGCTTGTGTAGAAGCTTGCTAATGTGTTCCTTGTTTTCATAAAACAATGCCTTTAATTTGAAACAATTACTTTTTAAATGTTGTGATGAATTTTGGTTACGATTTTCTATGGGACCTAACGCATTTACTCTGATTTAAATAATGGAACACATGTTTTATAAACGTCTCTTTTGAGTCATTTTCTATATCTTGGTGTATTGTGCTTTGAAGTAACACCCATTGTGTATTCTGCTACGCATGGTGAAAATGGGGGTCTTACATTGCATGAAACTTAGTTTGTAGACCCTTTTAATATTGCTTCTTATGATGGATGTGCGCGTTAGGCTCTAGAAAACTAGCTATAAAATATTACATTAGCATAGACGTCAAGTAATACGTGAGTATGTAGAAAGGATACCATCGGTAACAGTCTTTATACTACCTTACCCCAAATATGGTTGATCCCTCTTAAGTGTTTTAATGCATGTAATGTAATCTTAGGGGCCCTATAACAGTCTTCATACTACCTTACTTGTGCCTTAACAGAATGTTACATAGATGGTGTTTTCGTGTAATTCGTTCATAACTAAGGAAATACTTACACAGAGCGTTACAAGTGTGACAAAGAAATAGGATTAGGAGAAGCAAACTGAGCAGTAGTGCATGATTAAGTAAATACTTTCGTTTACCCATATAGTTTCCCCAAAGTAGTTTAGATTTAATTATTAGTTTAATTAGTTAAATCCAAACCACCTCTAAAACTAGAATTTTACATGCTTTTTATAAAATATAAAAAATACAAAATTAATCTTCTCTCAACCCTTAGACCTATGTTTATTCTGTTCGAGCCTTACCAACCTATTCCCCTAGAGAATGATAACAACCCCCGAGTCTTACCTTACTACACTACAACGGTTAGGTACTTTGCCTAGGGGATTGTAAAACTTCTTATGAGTTTGCAAGACACCCACATCAATACATTTTCCTTTAGTGGACTGTTAAGAAAAGCCATTTTCATGTTCATCTGATAGATAGGAAAGGATTTGTGTGCAGCGTAGGCAACAAAAATCTAAACTGCTTCCAAGCGAGCGACTGGTGTAAAAGATTCCTCAAAATCAATACCCTCTTCCTGTGCATACCCTTTAGCAACAAGTCGTGCCTTATTGCAAATAACAGTATTGTCTTCATCTTTCTTGTTCCTCCACAACCACTTTAGTTTAATCACTGTCTTTCCAACGGGTTTGTCAACAAGCTCCCAATCTTTGAGTCAATCAAATTGATGAAGCTCTTTCTGCATTGCCTTGATCCATGCATGATCAGCCATTGCTTCCTTAATGTTTGTCGGTTCAGTAATGCTCACGGTGAGCGCGAACATACACATTTCATGATATGTAGACAATTGTCTTCTTGTCTGCATTGTCTTGGATGGATTTCCACGAACTTGTTCTAATGGGTGATCTTTAGACCAATGGTAGTCGAAACAGTATCGTTGGTAGAATGTGTACATGTTTGAAGTATCAACATTGCTTGAGGAGGACTCAACAACTTCTTGTACCGTTGTACAAAATGAGTTGATAAATTTGTATGGTTCAAACTGTCCATCTTCTGATTGATTAGTGTTGTTTTTCTCAGCGTGAACAGTTGTTGTTGGAGTAATTGGTTTTGTTGTAGGTTGAACATTCGTTGTAGGTTGTGTGTCTTGTTGTTGAGAGTTATTAGAGTGGAAGACTTGGACACACTTTGATTTCCTGTAGTGAAGTATTCTTCATACAAAGGACTGAATAGTAAATCCAACTCTTGTAGTGATGGAGCTGTTCTGTCAGCTGGAGGAGAAACATTTAGAACCATCTTTAAACTTAAAGGTTCATTGCTGTGGTCATGAATTCTAAGTTCTGAACGGTTATGATCAGAAGTCTTTTGTAGTTGGGGCGTGGGGCCGGAGTTATCATAATCTGACGCATGTGACAATTCCTTGATTTCATCAAAGTTGATATGAATGGATTCAACTATCAATCTGGTCCTCTTGTTATAAACTTTATATCCCCTTGACTGAATACAATATCCCACCAAAATGCACGGATCCCCTTTTCTTGCACGGATCCCCCTTTTCTTTCATCTTGTCAAGAATTTCACCATCTCTAACTATGTAACACGTGCAACCAAAGATGTAAAGGTGTTTGAGAGTAGGTTTCCTGTCATTGATGATGTGATACAGTGTCTTTTCATGTCTATGGATGATGAGAGACCTATTCTGGGTGTAACATGCAGTTGTTCTAGCTTTAGCCCAAAAGAAGAGTGGAAGTTTTAAAGCTGAAAGCATTGTTCGAGCAGCCTCAACCAGGGTACGGTTTTGTCTTTTGACAACACCGTTCTATTAGAGTGTTTGAGATTTTAAAGTTTGATGTTCAATTCCTTCTTTTTTTAAATATGCATGGAGTGTTTTGTTTAAGAACTTTGTGCCTCTGTCAGTATGAATAGTGATGACTTGAGCTTGAAGACCTCTTTGAATCAGGATAAGGAAATCAATAAGTACTTTTGGTGTTTCATCTTTGGATCTTAAAAAATGAGTCCATGTGTATCGTAAGTAATCATCTACAATCGCCAGAATATATTTCTTTCCTTTTATGCTTTCAACATGCATGGGACCACACAAGTCCATATGAAGCAAATGTAACCGTCTTTTGGAACTTGGAACTATTTTTGTCTTATAAGAACTTTTCTTTGCTTTACTTAGTTCACAAGATGAACATAGTTGATCCTTTACATATTCCATCTTTGGTAAGCCATTCACAATATCTTTCTTTGAAAGCAAGTTGATGGTGTTGAAGTTAAGATGAGAAAGTCTTTGATGCCATAACCATGCTTGATTTGGTGAAGCCTTTTCCATGAAACAGATTGGAGTTAGTAAATATGTTTCCTGAAGAGATATTGTATAGAGATCAGATCCACGATTACCGGTAAGTAAGTCGTTTCCTTAAAGATCTCTTACAAAGCACGTAGATTTCCTGAATGCAACCTCTAAATCCTCACCACAGAACTGACCAACCGAGAATAGATTGTGATTAAGGCATTCGACGTAATAAACTCTCTTGATCGTGATATTTCCTTGTACCAAATCCCCGTAACCAAGAATTGGTGAAAATTGATCATTCCCGAACCTTACAATACCCAGATATTTTTTAACGAAATTACACAGGAACTTGAGGTTTTTCGTCATGTGCTTCGTGCATCTAGAGTCAACAATGAATAAGATGAGTTGAACAATCTGCAAGAGAATTAGAGGACGATGGAACATTTGTGGATCCTAAATCATTTGTGGGTGAAGAGTCATTAGTTATCCTAGATGCAATATCTATAGTGGGAATACTACTCGTTGACACATTGTCTGTCCTAATATTAGGCACCCATTTTTTTGGTCATAGGCATCCATTTATATCCTGATAGACATTGTTTCTCAATCCACTAAGTCCATCACTTACTTGTTTTCTCATAGAGTATCCTAAAATAACTCTTAGATTTCTGGATAGTGGATTCTGATGCAACTGTTTTCTTATGGGGTGCTGTAGCAGATTAGTTCGTATGTCTTTTGGGTTTTCTAGCACTAATAGGTACTATTATAGGCTTCTTAGTTCTAGCATTCACGTCATTGATAAACTTAGAAACACAAGCATCATGATTCGAATTAAACACAAATTTGCCACAAGTTACACAAACAACATTAACATTTAAAGTTATGGACTTTAAATTGTCATTACACGCAGTTACACATTTTGTTTTATTAGAAAAACTAAAAATCCTATGGTGGTCTTCTACTTCTGTCTTCTTATACTTCACTTGACTATTGTTTTGCACGACCCTATCTTTCGTTTGATTGCTCTTAAGATGTGGCCTGCTAACACTAGTTATAACCTTTGCCCTTTTTGTGTTTTAAATATTTCATTAATAGTCCTTTAACTATTTGACTTTAGTCAGTTTATTTAGATTTTGTACCGTGTTGACGGTGATGATTTTTGTGAGAACTATGATGAATTGGGGTTTATTGTGATTAATAATCCCTTTTGGAAGATATTATTGTGTTATTTGTATTCTAGGTGGTTTGACCCGTAAATTTTGAGAAATGCCGAAAACAAGTCCGACACGTCCGTTAATGTCCAAATGAGTTTTGAAGGGTGTAAAGTGAAAATATGTCGTGTGAATACTCTAGGTTAATGGAAAAGTATTTTTAAAGTGAATAAAAATGCTAATTAACTTTGGGGAAAATTTTACGGTTGAGTTTTGCGAGTATTTAAGTAATTTCGACACAAAAAGAAAGACCCGACACCCCATAGGATGCTAGTCGATCAAGAAGTCAAGGGAGGGAGCAAGATGGCTAAATTTTAGCTAAACGGTATTTGGGGGAGGTCTGATCTAGAATGGAGGTACCTAAAGATGCTTACACTCCCCATTATCCATAACTCGTGTGACGCTTTGTTTCATTTCAAAAAAAAATTACACAGGCCACTTGGTGTGTGCTGTGTTCGTCTCCGCCCGCTCTCACAACTCAACAATCCACAATAAAAATTTAACTTGATCTAGAACGTCGATATGGGATGAATACGAGTCTGTTTGAAGTGTATTCATTTTAAAACAACGTTTGGGTTTGTCTGGTTCGTGTGTCTGATGTTTATACATATTTGAAGATGTGTTTTGTTAGTGTTCAAATTTAGATTTTTTGTTTATCTTTTTGGGTTTATTTTGATGCATAGATGTTAGTTGTACAAGTTGATCGTTGTGAAAATCGATTTTTTGGAAACGAAACGAAAGAAAAGGGTGTGTTTGGTTCGTGTAATAAAAGAAAGAAAAAGAGGGTTTTTTGTAGTTTTGATGTTGTGGTCGTGATGGAGTTAAATAATATCATGTTGCTAATAGCTGGAGATTTTTTTATAAGTAGCTTGTATGGCTTATTCGGGCTTATTTTTAAGCTATTTCTTAGCTTATTTGGGCTTATATGCCACGTATAGTTTCCCAAAATCACTAGGAAAATAATTTTGATGAATTTTCGTGTATTTTATGCGTATGGTTGTGGGATTATTTTTTTTTGGCTTATGGTAGTAACTAAATGCGATCGTAGTTATTAAGCTTATTTTAAAGCTTACCTGAAACGTAATGTTTTGAGCTATTGGACTCAGACACCAATACTGCACCATTTATAAGTCGCGGCTTAATGGAGGGGCTTATTATGGTCCGGATTAATTTCTACATATTAGTATGATATTATATATGTAAATGGACCTTGGTTTTGGACTTGAATAGTATTTTGGACTTATAAATGTCCTAATGGACCCTTGTTGGGCCTTAAGACCCAATAAGCGAAAGAAAATCAACGAGATTACTTTTCAAACGACTCATTTAGAGGTCGTTCTCTCATATCTTGTGCAATGGTATTATGAAGTAACGCCCCCGGACATATTTCCGCTGCGACCTAATTTGGGGGTGTTACAGATTGGTATTCAGAGCCAAGGTTATAGAGAACTAGGTTGCATATTTTACCTAGACTATAACCGTTTTCATAAACATTGCAACACATCAAACTTTTTTATGTGCATACACACTACTTGCTTACTTGCTTACATGATATACATATATACATATATACATATATGCTTACATTCCCTTACGTATATTTTACATTTATTTATATAAGAATTAATTATATAAATACTAGAACATTTTTTAAGGCAAAGTAATACTATAAGCTCGTATGTCCTAAACATTATCCAAACATTAATTAATCTTATATGATATTTTACCATCATTCATTTATGTCATGATGCATTCCATTTCTCCATGTTACGTTCCATCCCTGCCATGAGGGCATATTCATTTTTACCATACATCATCTCGCATCACGTTTACCTTCCATACTGCACGCATCTTGCATGGTTTCATATAAAGGCAATTTATATAAACTCTTGCTTGTGCAGGTTATGGTTTCGCCTACTATTCCTGTCGCTGCTGATTCCTTTGATGGGAATTTTGAAGATACGATTGACATCGGTGTGGATGTTATCCACCCACTACCTGTCGCTTCAGTTGCTTTTCCTGCAGCGACCGTGGTGATGACACTAGCCCAACACGGGGAGGCAATACGGGGCATATAGGAGCATCTGCTAGGGGTGCCCATACAGAAGGAGTTGCCGACTTTGAGAGATAGAGTAGATATTGTTGAGGCAGAGAATGCTTCTCTGCACGCTACGATTAGGACTATGGAGGCAGTCGAGATAATTACTCTTACCCATGAGAGACCCACTCGTATCGAGATTGAGCGTCAGTTGGCTTCAGTTCAGAAGTCCCACCGTCAGGACCGAGAGGACTTCAAGAAGCTCAAAGAGCTCGTGACCAGACAGTTTGAACATCGCTCATAGATATCTTGCTTCATGATTTATGTATTAGCTTGTATTGGAGGTTTGTAGTATTAAGAAACCATGTTGTCTTTTGGTGGGAAAATAATGAAATCAATTATCTATCAAATTAATGTATTATGAAAATGTTTATTTAATTTTAATTTTCTCTCTATTTAGACAAGCCATTTACTAAAACATTATAACTTTAGGAAACTGATGACATCAAATAACGTACATTTTATAGCATCATTTATCCCATGTAATTAATCCATATTATATAGTTATTGCAAAGAATTGTTACTTAATCGTTTATATTTGAGAATTGCAGTAATTAAGGGGTACTTGGTGAAAGTTAACAAATGGCGCGCATTCTGGAGCTTAAACGAAGATATTTTAAAAATTACTATTCTGAAGACCAATACGCGTATCCATCAAGAAGATACGGCGTATCCGTGCATGAACTCACCAAAGACCACGAAGGAAACAAGCTAATACGCCGTATCCAAAAGAAGGCTATACGCTGTATCGAAGATATAGTGTGTGAAGATTCTGGAAGATATCAATCGTGGTCCCTACTCCAAGAAACCCTAATACGCCGTATCCAATCCCTTGGATACGCCGTATCGAGACCGACTTTAGACAGTATAAATAGAAAACTCAAAAATGAGTTTTAAGTGTGCTAAATCATATTCTCGATACCTAAACCATAAAAGTTGATTTTCAGAGGCAAAGAAGAGCAGAAGAGGTTATGCAAAGCTATCCATTCCATAGGAGACACGTGTAATTCCATATACTTTAGTAATCGTTTAGTTTTTGGTATCATTCGTTAACTCGGTTAGTTTACCTTGGCTAAATAATTACTCTTGTATTTATTATGACGTTTGAAGGCTAATACCTTCGGGTATTAGCCATTATTATGAAGATCTGAATGTCTGGTATTTGTTTATCTTGATTTCTTGATTTATCGTTGAATGCTTGTTTATGTTTATCAATTTATACTTGTTTGCGTGCTTTTTGAATGCGACCTATCATTCAACTGGATCTAGTGATAAGAACCAAGTAGATCTAGAGTCTGGGATAGCTTTCCATATAGTAATTTATACATCTAGAATCATAAGATCACAAATGTTGTCCCTCTAAGTCTGTGTCTAGGATACGCTTCGGGCTTAACTAGTTAATTGGATATTGCTTTTGGTTTATTGATCATGTTGATTAGAAGGTGAACCTATATAATTCAACAAGTAACGTTCTGATTCTAAGGGATAGTTGGACAAGTGACTTATTAGTGTATAAAGAACCATTAAGCAGTAAGTGGGTAAAGTCTCTATTAGCTAGGGTTTAACAAGATCACCATTGCTTTAATCCCTAAGATAGATTACAATCAGCAAACAAGGATGCTTTATGCGGATGTTTTAATTGTGACAAAATTAATGTGTCTAGGTCTTAGGAAGAAGTAACGCCTAGGTCTAAGAATGATATGCCACCTCGAGATAAGAAATCATTGCACTAATAAACATACCAACATTCTAATCTGATTAATAATGGTTAATACAATTTTCTTATATTAGGCTTAACCGCTCACTTATCTTCTACTAATTTGCTTGTGTGGGTAATAGTGCCTTGAATTGATTTTAGTCACCAACCAAACCCATGCCAGTCTCTCAAGTTGAAAACCCCTTTTTCCTATTAGATCTAGGACTAGCATAGGTTTAGCATAGGTTTGACATAGATTAGAATTAACATAGATTAGACAACCAAGATATTAATACACTGAAAATGTTTAACCTCGCTCTCAGTGATCGACACCCTACTTACCAACGAATCTACATCTTGACCAGGTACACTTCCTGTTAAAGTGTTGTTTTTGGTTTAGTCGGCAAAATATAAATTTAAAACTTGAATCATAAAATACACACCACACAACGACACATCAGAAACATTTCACTATCACATGATAAACCATTTTACTATTATTGAACAACTATTTCACTAGCATCTTATAAACGACCTTACACTCATTTTACCATTACCTTATGAACTATCTCATTTTTGTTTTACAAAATAATAAACTACATTGCTTTCATCATATAAACAATTATTTTGCACTATTTTGACGAAAATGAGCATCGCATCGTTAGCCCTCAAATATACATAGCCTGATCACCTATGTATAATTCAGGAAGGACCATGTCATGCTGAGTAGTTACCTTAAAACTTCTTGTCAAGAACCAATTTTCTATACATATCAAGTTTTGTGTACGTATTCATAAAACGTGTTTGTCACGGGAAAACCAAATTAGTAACCATAGCAACTAGGTAGACCTTTACGCCACTTTACAATAGGAAGTCGACATCATCTCACACCGAAGCCTAAAGGTCTTCATAAACAAGGAATTTAAGGCATTAAGATAACAAAGTTGATTAGCGCATATTAGGAGGATTAAGATAAGTATCCGCACCTTTTCACTAACGCCACTCTGGAAGGCAACTCAACATGAATTTCGGGATGAAATTCTTTTAACACGGGAGACTGTAACAATCTGCATTTTTACGTCATTTTACACCAATAAATATTCAACTATTTAATTTAAACTTTTATGCATTTACTTTTAATTCCTACCGTTTAGTTAAATCGCGTAAAGTAAAAATCAACAAACAACGTAAACCGACATCAAACAAATACAAGTTTACGTCAAACAAGTGTTACATTATTTTTACGAAAATAATAATTAACTTTTCACTTTTTATTTTTTATTGGTTACGTAAAACGTTTACGTTTCGCAATAAATTATAATTGTGCATGCATATAAATCCTTAAACCCATCTATACTTCAACAAATACCCACTCTTATATCCAATACATAAAATTTATAACATTTCCACTCTAAATTACTATTGTGTCATCCCATTTCGTAAGCACATAAATAAATCCCTAACCCTCTACTAATGTCATCTCATGTTACCTACAATTTAATCTTTAACCATCATGTAAACATCAAAGGCCATTAACCACTAGATAAACAAGTCTTGTTGTCCTCTCCTCTCATGCAAACCGTGCCCCTCCTCCTAAGGAGGAGGAGAGCACTTGTACCTTAACCATAATACCACCACAAATCCAATGGTTTTATGACATGGTTTAGAAGTTACTTGCACTATAAAAGGGAGATGTTAACAAGCCTCAAACACACACATTTATCAACTAACAAAGCAAATTTCTCTCCTTGTTTCGCTTAAAAACCCACGGCTAAGAAAGTAACCATTTCATTTTGACAATATTACAAGCATACAAGTATTATTAGGGTTGATATCTAAGGTGTGTCAAATGTATTTCAAGGCTTGGGTTTCATTAAGCAAATCATTCATACAAGGAAGTAAATTAAGGTTTTCAACAAAAACTAGGGTTTTGGTAAAAGGATTTTGGGTTGAAGATCTAAGTTTGATTTTGTTCATCTTCTTCATTCATTTACATAAGGTCTAACATAAACCTTACTCTTTCATAATTACTTCATTTATATTCATATATAATTGTTATATTGTTTAATCACTATCTACAAATTATTTTATAAAGCTTATAAAATAAAACAAGCTCATACAAGATCAAAGAAATTTGTATTCATGAGGAAATGATGTTAAAATATGTTGAAATGCAAAAACATATTTTATTTGACATATTACAAGTATTAGTTAAATTACATAATTAATTGTTATAATTTATTTATATGGAGCTATAAATAAATAGTTGTTGAAGACATTTTATTGGACTTTTGGACATAACATGATGGACATAAATTAGAGGACATAAAATATACAAAGGATGTTGTACTAATTAAATTAGAGGACTTGTAATAATTTAATTATGTCAAAAGTTTATAAAACAATTTATATAACTATTAAATTCGAACAGTTTGCACAACCTGTAAAAATGCGAATTTTTATAAAATATATACACTTCAGATTTAAATAGTACATTTTATGATGATTCCAAATATATAAGAAACTTGAAAACGGAGCTATAACGAAGGAGATATGATTTTCACAAGATTAAACATATAAAAATTATTTGATATATAACAATTTCATTATACTATTTGTTAAAGCATATTTGCGTGGGCCTCTTGGGCTTGGCAAACAGCCCCTGAACGTAAGAATTTTTTGGGTCAGCTTCGGTTCCTTCGAAGGTGGTTCCTTCGGAAGTGTCTCCTTCGCCTCCTCGGCTGAGAGAAAGAATGTGGTTCAGCTTTGACTACTTTGGAGGTTGTTGCATCTCCTTCGTCCCCTAGCTGAAAGTAAGACATAACACAGTTAGCTCACCCCGAGGTGTTAACCCAAGACCAACCTCCGGCGTGAGAGTAAGCATCGGTATATGTTAGTATATATTCTAGTGAGGGAAACTAGAGAGAGAAAGTGAATAAGTATAGTTCGGTGTGTGCGTAACCTGGTGGATCATTTAGGGTACACCCCTTTTATTTATACTAGTGGGGCTTCACTTGAAGACAAGAGAATTATGCCCCTGGTCTGTCCTTTTGTCACCACATGTCATTGTGGTCCAAGTCTGTCCTTTTTTCACCATGTGCTATTGTAGTCATGGCCTGGTCCTTCTGACATTGTACTAGTCTGTCCAGCACCGATGCTACTAACTCCGGACCTGAACTATCCTTCGATCGTCCAGCTATCTCCGGAGTACTATTCCAGCATCGGGTGCCTATATCACAAGTATCTTCGAAGGAGTAAGTTAATTGTGACTGCCTCCTTCGGATGGTCCAGAGATCTGCTCCAAAGGTCTGCTCCGATGTCTGCTTCATCCTAGCGTGGTTTGCTCGGTTTATCTTTGGGATTAAGAGTAGTTGATTGTCATTATCTCCTTATGATTAGCTGGATGAGATATACCTCATCATGCCCCCTAGTCTAGTATGCTATGGTCTTAGCCATGTTATGTTAGACTTAAGTGTTTGTTGTAGCGGCGTGCTTGATGGGTGTGATATTGGTTTCTTTTAAACTTGTCATTGAATCCTCCTGATTTGCTTGAGTATAATGTTCTTCATTATGCACTTAGATCCTCTTTGTTGGCTGGAGGATCCTATACCTCATCAAGTCGCCCTAGTCTAGTATTTGCAATTCTTGATTGGGAATGCTAGACTCCAATTATGTGTAAATGTCTCTATTTTCGCGCTTTTGGTCCAAGCTTCTGATTGTTCATCCCATTTTTTATGGGCGACAAAAAGAATATCGATTCGGTTGGCGATTCCCCTAGAGTAATTCACTGCCTTTCGGTGGCGAATTGTACGCCAAGTCTCCATAAGCCTAAGCAATGCTGGAGCCGATCGAGTCTTTTTGAAGTGATGCTTCTTATGTTCTTACATGCTCAGAGTATGTTGATATTGCATCCTTCTCTATCGGAGGTTCTGAGCTAGTTAGAGGAGCTTCCTCATCCCACGGTTGTTCGATTTTCTTAGAGATTGCCTTACCAAAAGTTGTTCCATCATTAATTGGTTGAGATTGTATCATTGAGCTTTCCCTTTTTCTTCTTTGGTAGGAGTTATTTGTATTATTTGGCTCCACTGCTTCCTTTGTTGCTTCGCTTTGCTGCATCTGTTCATCCAGGCTAGGTATTCGTTGCTTCCTGATATTTCTATTATGACTAGAAAAGATATGCATATATATATACATTAGTCTATATTAAAGCTAGACGAGCTAGAATCCTTGATAATGCACCGTTCCTTTAGGCTTGCATCTCACCTACCTTCTCCTAGTGTTTTTTGATGTGTTAAACTTCATAACATAGCATATCTTATTCTCGTCTGTTCCAGTGTTAATGCTAGTTGTTCCAATGTTTTTGTTGATCATACCACCATCCTAGCCGTGAAGGATGCTTGTTTACCTGCTCCAACTCCGGACGAAGTTATTTGTGAGTAATTATGAGCCTATGGTCGTTAGAAAGGTTATTCCTATGGCAAATCGAATAGCCTCTTCCTGGCCGAAGGAGCCTTTCGATGCTATTAAGAAAATTGACTCGCAAAATTTCCAAAGTTGGGTCGAGTGTTCCTTAAAGTATCTTGTTTGGAGCTTCGTCCTTGTTCGGAGCTTTGATCTTGTTCGGAGCTTTGATCTTGTTTGGAGCTTTAATTTTCCTGTGTATGCTAGTGTTGCTTAGGGTGGCTTTTGCCTTTTCTCTTTGAAAGATTTTCCTTTTGTGCTCGATATTGATTTTCCCTATTTTCCTTTAGATGTTGTTGAGGATGCTTTAGCTCATGGTGCTGATGGATTAGGGTTGATGAAGAATGAAGATCATCAAGTGCTTGGAAATGAGCAGAAGCTGAAGGAAGATGCCTTTGATTATACAAGAGTGGATGACGATGGTGTTGAATTTTCTCTTGAAGGTGGTGACTATTTTCCCACCATGGGTGATGAGACCAAGAAAGATAAATGCTCCATCTTTCTCCTGCTCCTTATTATATGCATCATCCTTATGCTGATGGATAGAGCATCATACAGTTTATGAAGATGCGCTTGATCATTCCCTCTATTTGACTGAGCTACTCAAGATGAAGACTTTATCCTAGCTCGAACCCTTCAATTGATGAATCTATTAACTGCTCTTTTGTTTTCTCATGATTCTGAAATGAATATTCGTTGCTCTTCCTTAGCTCACTCTTGTTAGAGACTTCTTTTAAAGGCTAAGGCTGAGTATTCTAAACAACCAACTATGCAAGTTGCTGGTCCTGCTTCCGGACTAAACACACCGAAGGAGAACTCACAAAGGTTTTATGAGCATTCTACTCAATCAATTGGAGAGTTGACTGAGTTCAAGTCTGGACTAATGCAGCAAGGGGCTGGTTTAGATGAACCGAAACATGATCTGTCTACCAAATAATCTGTGGCTCAAAAGTGTAAGGATGTAATTATCGAAAATAAACGTGAGATCATAAGTCTTTGTGGTATAAATCATCTTCTTGTAAGTTGATATCGACCATCTTTTCTAAATCTGCTTTAGAAAGTTCTTACTTTTTTCCAGGAGCGAATATTTAGCCAAACAAGGTTGGTTCGGAGGAAGTAGTTGATCTGTATCCGGACCAGCTACCTACTTCGGCTTTTGTAGTTCTTGTGTCTTCTATCAATCCTATTTCAAATCTTTTGCACAAGAATTTTGCCCATACGTTAGTTTTGAATATCTCAGAATTCAATAAAATGACTAAAAGTAGTGTTCCTTCGGGAGATTTATTCGTCCTTCTTTCGTAGTAAATTACTTGAACTTTTCATTTTTCTTGTTATCTTTTGCCCTCTTTGGGAAGGGGTATGTGGTGTGCCAGAGATCTTTTGGTTTCTTCGAGCCCTTGAATATTGCATCATTGGTTCATATCTTCTCTGGTTGGGTGTCCCCCTTTATGGCCTCATCTTGTTTCATCAGCTCCTTTCCTTCCCTTTTTAGAGTAGTGTGCTGGTCTGGAGGGATGGTGGACTTATATTTTCTAGGATGATCTTTGATCATGTCCTCGTTTAGTGGGGTGACTTCCCCAGCTTCTAAGGAGCTTTCTAGTTTCGAAGCTTTTCTCATCGGGTGTGTTGTCCTTCCCTTTCGATTAGATCACTGCGCTTCTTTTATTTGCCTGCATTTTATAACAATATATATTTTTTGTCCTTGCTTGCTTTCATGTTTTCACAAGCACTTATAGCATATGTGTTGTACTTTAGGTGCTATCGTCTCTATCTGATTTAGTTCTTTACCGGAGAGCGCTAATTAGAGCTAGGCATAAGTTGTTCAGCCAAAGGTAGTACCATCAATCCGTATGTCAATTATTTTTGTGGACCATCATAAGCGCATTATTCCAAACCAAGGTGTTTCATTCTTATGTTGCCAAGATGCGTCCCTCCACGGAAGTGTCCTTTCGTATGATATCTCATCATTAGTACACATGTTACATAATTACGAGCGCTTTTTACATTTGTCTCATACAAGTTCTGTCTGTACCGAAGTAGAAATTTCGTGTATAGTTGCCATTGGTATTGTGTTTCTTACTTAATGCGCGACGTAGTATTAGCCAACTCGTGCTCATTAAGTTCATATACATTGGTAATTTGTCTACACTTAGTCCCTACCCAGTTACAAGTTTTGACAATCACTTGTAGCACCTGTGTTGCATGTCTGGTGTTGTCATCTCCATCTGATGTAGCTATTCATCGGAGAGCTTATCAAGAAAATGAGAGGAATCGACCACCTCCCTTTTCCTTTTGCAATACGGGCATGTTTTCATGATCACTTGTCCCTCTGCCTTCCCACCAAATGTAACCAAGTGGGGATAATATTAAGATTTTACCGATTTCATACGGAGGTAGTGAGTCGTCCATTGTTACTTGATTATTCCATGGTAATGAGTCCCATCATATAATTTAAACAAGGGTTGTTCTAGAGGCTTTACTTTCTCTCATAATTTTGAAAGAAATGTAATATTCGAGCCTGCTTATGAGGTTATGGTTGTCTGGTTCGGAGGTTGACTCCTCTGGACCCGAGGACTGTCTCCTGATACTACTGCGCCAGGACGGGGCTGATGACTCCGGACCTGACGTGTCCTTCGAAATGTCAGCTTCTCCAGAGTATTTATTTGGTTCAGCCCGTGCTAGGTTGGCAACATCTACCGTGAGGTGACCCTTGTCCCCCAGACTACTTTAGAGTACTGTTTTAGGGTGGTCTTATCCTAATTTATCTTTAAAATTATGAGTGGGCAATTAAGATTATCTCATCCTGACTGTCTAAAGGAGACCATACCTTACCGCATGCACACCAATACATTACGGGCAGAGCTTGTTTATTTAGATTTACGTAACTATATGGAGTTCTATAAATTTTCGTTTATGCCTATGCATGGTTTAGTTATATGCATCGGTACCATATACCGGACCAGCATCCTTATTTCACACAATCATGCAAACTTATTGTTATGATTAAGAGGCTAAGGCAAGGTTTATAGTTGTGCTACCAAAGGATCTGCTCATGTGCTTTATATCCTTACGTGGCGGCTTAAGAACGCGTAAAAGTAAAGAGTTCAAACACTTACTAGTATCTGTAACTGATATGTGAGATGAAATAAGTGTATACCGGACGAGTGACTTCATACCTTCGTAACATATGCTACTTCTGGAAGCTCCATCGGAGGACCATCAACCTAGATGGTGTCGGATGAGCGATTTCATATCTTTGTATGACATGCTGCTTTGAGATGCTGCATCAGAGGACCATCACCCTAGATGATATCGGACGAGAGATTTCATATCTCTATACCACATGTTTCTTTTCGAAGCTCCATTGGAGGACCATCACCCTAGATGGTGTTGGACGAGCGATTTCATACATTTATATGCCTTGGTGCCTCCAAACTAGCACCTGACATGCTTCCTTACCCGTTCACACAAGCAAGACTTGGAAGTAACTCTCTTCTTCGATGCATTCCTTTAGTAATTCAACATGGAAGGCGTCTTGCTTTGGTTCTTCGTTATTTCTAGGGGTATGCCAAAGGATCTTTTCCTAACTCCTTTTAGTGGCATGCTCCCATAGGAGCTTCTGAATTTATGTCCTGGAATCTCTATGTAAAAGTTTCCAAGGAGTTCCTTTTACCTTATCCCACTGATTACGCTCTTTTCACAAGGTTATTTCGCATATTAAGGGTCCTCCAACTCTTCTCTTTTTGATTCATTACAAGTAAGCTTCTTTGGGTTCTCCCCAATCTTGTTATGTTAGTCATGCTCCCCAGTCAGCGTTCTTGACACTTTAATGTTCTCCTTGATGAAGGTTCGATAAGTATTTGTTTGGGAAAACGGAGCGGGTTTGGTAGGTCCTTCTTGTGAACACATTACCATTCTTTCTTTCTCCATCCTTTGGACCATTCCTGTTGAAGCATATTTGCGTGGGCCGCTTGGGCTTGGCAAACGGGCCTCGAATGTAAGAATTATCTGGTTTAGCTTTGGTTCCTTCGGAAGTGTCTCCTTTGGCTCCTCAGCTAAGAGCAAGAATGCGGTTCATCTTCGACTACTTTGGAGGTTGTTGTAGCTCCTTCGTCCCCTAGCTAAAAGTAAGACATAACACCGTTAGCTCTCCCCGGGGTGTTAACCCGAGACCAACCTCCGGCGTGAGAGTAAGCATCGGTATATGTTGGTATATATTCTAGTGAGGGAAACTAGAGAGTGAAAGAGAATAAGTATGGTTCGGTGTGTGTGTAACCTGGTAGATCATTTGGGGTACACCCCTTTTACTTATACTAGTGAGGCTTCACTTGAAGACAAGAGAATTGTAGCCCTGGTCTGTCCTTTTATCACCACGTGTCATTGTGGTCCTAGTCTGTCCTTTTGTCACTATGTGTTATTGTGGTCCTGGCCTGGTCCTTCTGATATTGTACTAGTCTGACCAGCACCGATGCTACTGACTCCGGACCTGAACCATCCTTCGATCGTCCAGCTATCTTCGGAGTACTGTTCCGGCATCGGGTGCCTATATCACAAGTATCTTCGAAGGAGTAAGTTAATTATGTCTGCCTCCTTTGGATGGTCTGGAGGTCTGCTCTAGATGTCTGCTTCGTCCTGGCGTGGTTTGCTCGGTGTATCTTTGGGATTAAGAGTAGTTGATTATCATTATCTCCTTCTGATTAGCCAGAAGAGATATACCTTATCATGTCCCCTTAGTCTAGTATGATATGGTCTTAGCCATGTCATGCTAGACTTAAATGTTTGTTGTAGCGACATGCTTGATGGGTGTGATATTAGTTTCTTCTAAACTTATCATTAAATCCTCCTGATTCGCTTGAGTAGAATGTTCTTCATTATGCACTTAGATCCTCTTGGTGGGCTGGAGGAGACTATACCTCATCATGTCCCCCCAGTCTAGTATTTTTAATTCTTAATTGGGAATGCTAGACTCTAATTATGTGTAAATGTCTCTTATTTTCGCGCTTTTGGTCCAAGCTTTCGATTGTCCGTCCCATTTTTTGTGGGCGACAAGAAGAATATCAATTCGGTTGGCGATTCCCCTAGAGTAATTCGCTGCCTTTCGGTGGGGAATTGTACGCCAAGTCTCCATAATCCTAAACAAGGTTGGAGCCGATCGGGTCTTTTTGAAGTGATGATTCTTATGTTCTTACATGCTCAGAGTATGTTGATACCGCGTCCTTCTCTTTTAGAGGTTCTGAGCTAGTTAGATGAGCTTCCTTATCCCATGGTTGTTCGACTTCCTTGGAGAGATTGCCTTACCAAAGGTTGTTCCATCATTAATTAGTTGAGATTGTATCATTGAGCTTTCCCTTTTTTTCTTTGGTAGGAGCTATTTGTATTATTCGGCTCCGTTGCTTCCTTTGTGGCTTAGCTTTTTTTCTAATGTTCATCCAAGCTAGGTATTCGTTGCTTCCTGATATTTCTATTATGACTATAAAAGATACGCATATATATTCGTCTATATTAAAGCAAGACGTGCTAGAATCCTTGATAATGCATCGTTCCTTTAGGCTTGCATCTCGCCTACCTTCTCCTAGTGTTTTTTGATGTGTTAAACTTCATAACATAGTATATCTTGTTCTCATCTGTTTCGGTGTCAATGCTAGCTGGTCCAATGTTTTTGTTAATCATACTACCATCCTAGCCGCAGAGGATGCTTGTTTACCTGCTCCAACTCTGGACGAAGTTATTTGCGAGTAATTATGAGACTATGGTCGTTAGAAAGGTTATTCCTACAGCAGAGCGAATAGCCTCTTCCCGGCCGAAGGAGCCTTTCAATGCATTTAAGAAAATTGACTCGCAAAATTTCTAAAGTTGGGTCGAGTGTTCCTTAAAGTATCTTGTTTGGAGCTTCAGTCTTGTTTGGAGCTTTGATCTTGTTCGGAGCTTTGATCTTGTTCAGAGCTTTGATCTTGTTCGGAGCTTTGATCTTCCTGTGCATGCTAGTGTTGCTCAGGGTGGCTTTTGCATTTTCTCTTGGAAATATTTTCCTTTTGTGCTCGTTATCGATTTTCCCTATTTTCCTTTAGATGTTGTTGATGATGCTTTAGCTCAAGGTGCTGATGGATTAAGGTTGATGAAGAATGAGGATCATCAAGTGCTTGGAAGTGAGCAGAAGCTGGAGGAAGATGCCTCTGATTGTACTAGAGTGGATGATGATGGTGTTGAATTTTCTCCTGAAGGTAGTGACTATTTTCCCACCATGAGTGATGAGATCAAGAAAGATAAATGCTCCATCTTTCTCTTGTTCCTTATTATATGCATCGTCCTTATGCTGATGGATAGAGCGTCATATGGTTTGTGAAGATGTGCTTGATCGTTCCCTCTCTTTGGTTGAGCTACTCAAGATGGAGACTATATCCTTGCTCGAACCCTTCAATTGATGAATCTATTAACTGCTCTATAGTTTTCTCATGATTCTGAAATGAATATCCGTTGCTCTTCCTTAGCTCATTCTTGTGAGAGACTTCTTTTAAAGGCTAAGGCTGAGTTTTCCAAACAACCAACTATGCAAGTTGCTGGTCCTGCTTCCGAACTAAACACATCGAGGGAGAACTAACAAAGGTTTTATGAGCATTCTACTCAATCAATTGGCGAGTTGACTAAGTTTAACTCTGGACTAATGCAGCAAGGGGTTGGTTTAGATAAACTAAAACATGATCTGTCTACTGAAGAATCCGTGGCTCAAAAGTGTAAGGATGCAATTGTCAAAAATAAATGTGAGATCATAAGTCTTTGTGGTATTAAGCATCTTCTTGTAAGTTGATATCAACCATCTTTTCTAAAACCGCTTCAGAAAGTTCTTACTTTGTTCCAGGAGCGAATATTAAGCCAAACAAGGCTTGTTCGGAGGAAGTAGCTGATTTGGATCTGGACCAGCTACCTACTTCGGCTTTTATAGTTCTTGTTTCTTCCATCATTCCTATTTTAAATCTTTCGCATAAGAATTTTGCCCATACGTTAGTTTTGAATGTCTTAGAATTCAATCAAATGACCAAAAGTAGTGTTCTTTTAGGAGCGTTATTCGTCTTTCTTTCGTAGTAAATTACTTGAACTTTTCATTTTTCTTGTTATCTTTTTCCCTCTTTGGGAAGGGGTATGTGGTGTGCCAAAGATCTTTTGGTTGCTTCGAGCTCGTGAATATTGCATCATTGGTTCATATATTCTCTGGTTGTGTGGGCCCCTTTATGGCCTTATCTTGTTTCATCAGCTCCTTTCTTTCCCTTTTTGGAGTAGTGTGATGGTCCGGAGGGATGGTGGAGTTATCTTTTCTAGGATGATGTATGATCATGTCCTCTTTTGGTGGAGCGACTTCCCCAGCTTCTAAGGAGCTTTCTAGTTTCAAAGCTTTTCTCATCGGGTGTGTTATCCTTCCCTTTCGATTAGATCATTGCGCTTCTTTGATTTGCCTGTATTTTTATAACAATATATATTTTTTGTCCTTGCTTGCTTTCATGTTTTCACATGCACTTGTAGCACATGTGTTGTACTTTAGGTGCTATCATCTCTATCCAATTTAGTTATTTACCGAAGAGCGCTAATTAGAGCTAGGCATAGGTTGTTCTGCCAAAGGTAGTACCATCAATCCGTATGTCAATTATTTATGTGGACCATCATAAGCGCATTATTCCAAACCAAGGTGTTTCATTCTTATGTTGCCAGGATGCGTCCCTCCATGGAAGCGTCCTTCCGTATGATATCTCATCATTAGTACACATGTTACATTATTACAAGCGCTTTTTACATTTGTCTCATACAAATTCTGTCTGTACCGAAGTAGAAATTTCGTGTAGAGTTGCCACTGGTATTGTGTTTCTTACTTAATGCGCGACGTAGTATTGGCCAACTCGTGCTCATTAAGTTCACATACATTGGCAATTTGTCTACACTTAGTCCCTACCCAGTTACATGTTTTGACAATCACTTGTAGCACCTGTGTTGCATGTCCGGTGCTGTCATCTCCATCTGATGTAGCTATTCATCAGAGAGCCTATCAAGAAAATAAGAGGAATCGAGCACCTCCTTTTTCCTTTTGCAATGCGGGCATGTTTTCACGATCACTTGTCCCTCTGCCTTCCCACTAAATGTAACCAAGTGGGGATAATATTAAGATTTTACCGATTTCATACGAAGGTAGCGAGCCGTCCGTTGTTACTTGATTATTCCATGGTAATGGGTCCCATCATATAATTTAAACAAGGGTTGTTCTAGAGGCTTTACTTTCTCTCATAATTTTGATAGAAAGGTAATATTCGAGCCCGCTTATGAGGCTATGGTTGTTTGGTTTGGAGGTTGGCTCCTTTAGACCCGAGGACTGTCTCCTGATACTGTTGCGCCAGGACGGGGCTGATGACTCCGGACCTAGTCTGTCCTTCGACATACCAGCTTCTCCAGAGTTCTTCCGGTGACTCCAGACCTGACGTGTCCTTCGACATGTTAGATTCTCCAGAGTATTTGTTTGGTTCATCCCGTGCTAGGTTGGTAACATCCACCGTGAGGTGACCCTTGTCCCCCGGGCAACTTTGGAGTACTGTTCTAGGGTGGTCTTATCCTAATTTATCTTTAAAATTATGAGTGGGCAATTAAGATTATCTCATCCTAATTGTCTAAAGGAGACCATACCTTACCACATGCACACCAATACGTTACGGGCATAGCTTGTTTATTCAGATTTACTTAACTATAGGGAGTTCTACAAATTTTCGTTTATGCCTATGAATAGTTTAGTTGTATGCATCGGTACCATATACCGAACCGGCATCCTTATTTCGCACTATCATGCAAACTTATTGTTAAGATTAAGAGGCTAAGTCAAGGTTTATAGTTGAGCTACTAAAGGATCTGCTCATGTGCCTTCTATCCTTACGTGGCAGCTTAAGAACGCGTAAAAGTAAAGAGTTCAAACACTTACTAGTATCTGTAACTGATATGTGAGATGAAATGAGTGACTTCATACCTTCGTATGACATGCTACTTCTGGAAGCTTCATCGGAGGACCATTGCCCTAGATGATGCCAGATGATCAATTTCATACCCTGGTATCACATGTTACTTCTGGAAGCTCCATCAGAGGACCATCACCCTAGATGGTGTCGAAAGAGCAATTTCATATCTTTGTATAACATGCTGCTTCGGGATGCTGCATCGGAGGACCGTCACCCTAGATGATACCAAACAAGCGATTTCATATCTCTGTACCACATGCTTCTTTTGGAAGCTCCATCGGAGGACCATCACCCTAGATGGTGTCAGACGAGCAATTTAATACCTTTGTATGCCCTGGTGCCTCCGAACCAGCATCTGGCATGCTTCTTTACCTGTTCGCACATGCAAGACTTGGAAGTGTCTATCTTCTTCGATACATTCCTTTAGTACTTCAACATGGAAGGCATCTTGCTTAGGTTCTTCCTTATTTCTAGGGGTATGCCGGAGGATCTTTTCCTAACTCCTTTCAGTGGCATGCTCCCATAGGAGCTTCTGAATTTCTGTTCTAGAATCTCTATGTAAAAGTTTCTAAAGAGTTCCTTTTCCCTTAAGGGTCCTTCAACTCTTCTCTTTTTGATTCATTACAAGTAAGCCTCTTTGGGTTCTCCCCAATCTTGTTATGTTGGTCATGCTCCCCAGTTATCGTTCTCGACGCTTTGATGTTCTCATTGATGAAGGTTCGATAAGTATTTGTTTGGGCAAACGGAGCAGGTTTGGTGGGTCCTTCTTGTGAACACATTCCCATTCTTTCTTCCTCCATCCCTTGGACCATTCCCTTTCTGGTTGTGTATCAACTATGGTTTTGCCTTTTTCTAGTTCATGTAGATTGGGACATCGGGTCCCACGGATGGTGCCAATATTGAAGCATATTTGCGTGGGCCGCTTGGGCTTGGCAAACGGGCCTCGAACGTAAGAATTGTCTGGTTCAGCTTCGGTTCCTTCGGAAGTGTCTCCTTCGGCTCCTCAGTTGAGAGCAAGAATGTGGTTCAACTTCGATTTCTTTGGAGGTTGTTGCAGCTCCTTCGTCCCCTAGCTGAAAGTAAGACATAACACCGTTAGCTCGCCCTGGGGTGTTAACCCGAGACCAACCTCCGGCATGAGAGTAAGCATCGGTATATGTTGATATATATTCTAGTAAGGGAAACTAGAGAGAGAAAGAGAATAAGTATGGTTCGGTGTGTGTGTAACATGGTGGATCATTTAGGGTACACCCCTTTTATTTATACTAGTAGGGCTTCACTTGAAGACAAGATAATTGTGGCTCTGGTCTGTCCTTTTGTCACCACCTGTCATTGTGGTCCTAGACTGTCCTTTTGTCACCACGTGTTATTGTGGTTCTGGCCTGGTCCTTCTAACATTGTACTAGTTTGACCAGCACCGATGCTACTGACTCCGGACCTGAACCATCCTTCGATCGTCCAGCTATCTCCGGAATATTGTTCCAGCATCGGGTGCCTATATCACAAGTATCTTCGAAGGAGTAAGTTAATTATGACTGCCTTCTTCGGATGGTCCGGAGGTCTGCTCCGGATGTCTGTTTCATCCTGCCGGGTTTGCTCGGTTTATCTTTGGGATTAAGAGTAGTTGATTGTTATTATCTCCTTCTGATTAGCCGGAGGAGATATACCTTATAAATTACCTTTTTGGTTGTGTATCAACTATGGTTTTGCCTTTTTCTAGTTCGTGTAGATTGGTACACCGGGTTCCACGGATGGCGCCAATGTTGAAGCATATTTGCGTGGGCCACTTGGGCTTGGCAAACGGGCCTCAAACGTAAGAATTATCTGGTTCAGCTTCGGTTCCTTTGGAGGTGGTTCCTTTGAAAGTGTCTCCTTCGGCTCCTCAGCTGAGAGCAAGAATGTGGTTCAGCTTCGACTACTTTGGAGGTTGTTGCAGCTCCTTCGTCCCCTAGCTAAAAGTAATACATAACACCGTTAGCTCGTCCCGGGGTGTTAACCCGAGACCAACCTCTGGCATGAGAGTAAGCATCGATATATGTTGGTATATATTCTAGTAAGGGAAACTAGAGAGAGAAAGAGAATAAGTATGGTTCGGTGTGTGTAACCTGGTGAATCATTTGGGGTACACCCCTTTTATTTTTACTAGTGGGTCTTCACTTGAAGACAAGAGAATTGTGGCCCTGGTCTGTCCTTTTGTCACCACGTGTCATTGTGTTCCTAGTCTGTCCTTTTATCACCACGTGTTATTGTGGTCCTGGCCTGGTCCTTCTGACATTGTACTAGTCTGACCAGCACCGATGCTACTGACTCCGGACCTGAACCATCCTTCGATCGTCCAGCTATCTCCGGAGTACTGTTCCAGCATCGGGTGCCTATATCACAAGTATCTTCAAAGGAGTAAGTTAATTGTGACTCCCTCCTTTGGATGGTCCGGAGGTCTGCTCTGGATGTCTGCTTCATCTTGGCGTGGTTTGCTCGGTTTATCTTTGGGATTAAGAGTAGTTGATTGTCATTATCTCCTTCTGATTAGCCGGAGGAGATATACCTCATCACTATTACTGTACAGATTTTTATAAAATATGTAAACATTTTATTTTGATAGATCACGTCGACACGATTTCGTACAAATAAAGAACGCGTAAAAACAAAGTTAAAATGAGAAAGTTATGAGTTTTTAAAGATATTAAAACTATATACTTTATTTCACAGCTTTTATAAAGTTGTGAAAAGTTGCGGAATAATTGCAGAAACTAAAATCGGTTTTTTGAGGGCTTTCAGGTCCGATTCGGCCAAAGTATAAAACTACAAAGTTGTTCGGAATGACATTTTACTACAAAACATCGGGTTTTCAGAGTCTAGAAATATATAGATATTTAATTAGAAATTATAAAAGCTAGTTAACTTTTATAAACAATTTTTTGCACATTTATCAGAATCACACCAAGCTATTAGAATTATAAAACAGGGTTTACGAGTGTTTTCGGGTCCATTTAGGCTATAAAAACCTTAAGAAATAAAATAGTGTTTCTTATATAATATTTATACATGTTTTCAACTTTATAAATATTATTTTACAAAACAATTAAACTATATACACAACATCATTATATAGAAAATAACAATACTAAATCAAGCGAAATGATTGTAAATAATTTCCTAAGTTATAAAAAATTATTTCGGAAGTACATACTTGGTCACTTATTTTCAAACGTTGATTCAACACTTACATACTAAACAAAAACTATTAGGCGGTGATATAACTCTATAAATTATATGTTTTATTTATTTAATTACATCATACTTATACGACCTATAATTAATTAGGTTGCATTTCGGCTATTTGTGACGTCATTCCTTTTTTATTGTTGCTACATTTGATACCTTCATTTGAGGTGAGTTTATAGCCCCATGTTTTACTCGTTTTACATATACTTTAACACTTTTTGGGGTGAGAATACATGCGCATTTACAAATTGTTACATACTTGATTTCATAACTTGTTTACATACTCATTTACATGATTGATTACAAACTCGTTTACATGTTCGATTACAAACTCATTTACATGATTGATTACAAACTCGTTTACATACTCATTTACATATCCCGCGGTGGGATACACCACTTGTTCTCACTTATGGACGCAACAACTTTACTTTCATTCAAATGATTACGGATTAGCTTAAGTGGCATGAACTGTTAATTACAGTTGAGTAAGTGCGAATGTTATAAAATAGATCTATTTGGGATTGATATCCTCGTCTGGGTGAGTAGCGCTCACTAGTTTGACGGATTAAACTAACAGACGTATACCATATCGGAAACATTGAGCTACATTTACATGAACACTTACAGTGCTTGAAAAGATTGGCATACATACACGTCGGAGCCGCAGTGTCATGAACTTAGTACAGTCGTAATCACATTTTCGTGACTATTGTATGTGTTACAATGGTCATACACAATTTATGAATCTTTGAACAAACATTTATACTTATATCTTTGTGACGATTATAAGGATTGAAATGGTCATACACACTTTATAAATCTTTGATTTCAACATTTATACTTACATTTTTGTGACTATTATAAGGATTGAATTGGTTATACACACTTTATAAATCTTTGATTTCCAACATTCATACTTACATTTTTGTGACTATTATAAGGATTGAATTGGTTATACACACTTTATAAATCTTTGATTTCCAACATTCATACTTACATTTTTGTGACTATTATAAGGATTGAAATGGTCATACACACTTTACAAATCTTTGCTCCAACATTTATACTTATATAAACCTATGAACTCACCAACTTTATGTGCTTTTAAGCATGTATTTCTCAGGTGAACAAGCTACTTGACATAACTGATGTGCATTGGAGTCCAAACTTTACAAGATTACTTTTCAAATGACTCATTTAGAGGTTGTTCTCTCATATCTCGTGCAATGGTATTATGAAGTAACGCTCCCGAACATACCTTCTGCTGCGACCTATTTTGGGGGTGTTACAGTATCAACTACTAATTGGTTTCTCGCCATTTCATTCATCAGTTTGTAAAACCTTGAGTAGTAAGACTTAATTGACTCCTAGTCTCTTGAAGTAAACTTGCCAAAATTCCAGAAAAAATTAGTCTTGACATCTTGCTTGTTAAGTGACTCACCTTGTTGTAGTCGTTCAAAGGCCACTCACATCTCCTGTGTTGTTTTACATGCATCAACTTTGGAATAAAATCCCTAATTCCACTCAATATCATATGAATTGCTTCAGCTTTCGCATCAAAGTGAGCACGATTTTCAAGAGTAATATTCTTAAATGTTAGGAACTTTGTGTGCTGGAACTGCTGGTGTATTTTTTGTGACAGGTTAAGTTGGAACAGTGACTTTAATCATTACATATGGGCCGTGAAGGATGCATTTCCTTAGTTCTTTACTGTTAGGCTTTGTATCAACATATCTTATAAAACGTGAATGCCACTGAGCATATCTCCCTGTTGCAAGCATAGGTGAACGATCTCTAAAACCATCTGCCATGATGTCATTGTGCATTTGACTGTTACCTGTTGTTGTTGTTATTGGAGTAGTCATGATGAATGATGTATGTGTTATGAATTAATGTGATGTGAGAATGATGTTAGGATCTTAAGTAGGTAAAGTGATTTTTGTTGTGGATTGATGTTATTGAAATCGTTGTTGTATTTGAGGTGTCTTGTTGTTTCGATAATGATTTATGAATTAAAGGACTAACGGTGTGATGATGTTGAAGTTTGATGGTTAACGATTGTTAAATAATGTATTAAGAACTAACGGTGTAAATGAGATTAAACATTAAGGTTAATGAGTCATTTTATTTCTTGTAATGGACGAACGATGAGATTGGTTTGAAGTGGAGGAACTGAAACTGTAAATATCGATTAGGGCTTGTAATGTTTAAAACAAAATTTCCCGCCAAATCGCTACGCTTGTAAACCCTAATCAAGATGTGTAACAAACCGCTACATGAACATGAAATCAAACCGCTACTAAGCCTTTGAACAAACTGCTAGAAATCTGTAAACAAACAGCTACAAACCTTTGAACAAACCGCTAGAAATTCTTGAAACAAACCGCTATTAACCTTTGAACAAACTGCTAGAATTTTGTGAAACAAACCGCTATAAACCTTTGAGCAAACCGCTATAACAGTTAGCTCAAACCGCTGTGATTTTAGATTTCAAACCGCTAGTCTTGAAAGCTCAAACCGCTATATCTGTTGTAACAAACCGCTAGTATGCTTTTGAGACAAACCGCTTCTGTTCACTGGTTCAAACCGCTATAACTGTTATTCAAACCGCTAGAAACGAATATCAAACTGCTGATAAGTTTGACTCAAATCGCTATTGAAACGTGCTCAAACTGGTGTAGAACGTATCCAAATCGCTAGAATTTCTACTCAGACTACTAGTGCCAAATCGCTACAAGCTTAAACAAACCGCTAACTTCAAAAAGAATTTCAAAAAAGTGGCAAATTTTTTGTTGAAATAAGCTATAAGATATGTATTGAGGCTAGATTGGTTTTATATGTGAAAGTACAAACGGTTTTCGAAAGAGAAAGCTTAAAACGTAATAAGCTCACAATAAGCTATCACCTTAACTAAGCTTAAAACACAAAAAATAAGCTACTTTAATCCTAAATAAGCTATAACCTAGACTCTATATTAACCTAGTTATGTTTTCTTAATGAAAAGTTTAAGACTTTTTATCAAATAAACACTTTAAGACATACTAAGCTGAATATAAGCCACATTATAAGCTAAAAGACACAAATAAGCTCAAAAACAAACTCCACGCATCACTAAACCTACCCGAGGCGAGTGATACCACATGTAGGAACCAAATATCATAATCACATCTAAGAAACAAAGAGAGAAATATGGAAGAATTGTAGAGAGAGAAAGTATAGAGAAAGGAGGATGTTTGGATTGCACACAATGAGAAAATGTGAACAACCAACCCTTCTCCACAATGGAGAAGGGGTATTTATACTTCTTCTATAAGGCTTGGACACCTATGGGCTTTCTACGGGCCAGGCTCGGGTTTTGGTTAGGCTTTAGCCCACAACACGTGCACAATTAGCTAACAAAACGAGACCGTTACCCTTAACTTAGCCTATCACAACATATACTAAATAAAGACTGAAGCTTCCTTGCTCGGCTCGATATTTTGAGGCTAACAAACCGAAGCCGAAAAGTACTGTAAATATACAAAACCGAATATGGTCGGTTTGGTTTTGGTTAGACCGGTTCGGCTTGGTTTTTTGGTTCGGTTTTTATTTAATTTGTTTTTTATCAGTTAGGTCGGTTTAGTTCATTTTCTTGGCTCGGTGGGTTGGGTCGCATAATGTCTTAGAACGGGTTGCGGGTTAAACAAGTGACGCAAGTTATTTGATAAATCTGTTAAGTGGTTCAGACCTTTGATCAAAATGGGTATTAAATGACCTGTTTGACCCGCGACATGTTTTAACCTTGACCTAAACCATAGACCCATTTTGATTTGACTGTTTTGCAACCAAGTGATATGAGTTGTAGTGCTAGCAAAAGAGAAAAAAATGGTGGCCATTGGCAACTACTAGGAGGTGTTATGTGCATTTATCTAACTTTGGTAATGTAAGAGCTTGTTGCTATACACTCGACGAATATCCGTGCAAAGCGACGATGTATAGCGACAAATAATTATACTCGCGAAATCGTGATTCTTGTTCGACTGTTGATGCAATGCGTGTATTTTATGAAATACGAAGACGAATACCCCTATACGAATATTATATACGGTTGACAGTTTCACAAATAATTAAATATGTTTCCTAGATTACAAATCTATTCAATTGTTTGTTTGTGTTTTCATATGTAGTTTTCTTAATTTTTTAACATTCAACATTTAACATTCAACAATAGGGTGTAAACCCTTTATATATAGTATTGATAGATAAATTACTGGTGTGTTTGTCAAAATTAGCACCGGCTGTTTTCTATAAAAATGTTTGGTAACATAAATGTAAGTGTAATCATAATGTGTAAAATACCTTCTAAATGTTACTTAATGGAGCGTTGAAAAATAAACATTTTAAAATTTTGATAAAACTTCTTGTTACTTACCAAACGAGTATTAAAAATCATAATACTCATCGCTCTTAAATGTTTTACGCCAAACACACCCTACATGTTATATATAACTTATGGCTATTTCTATGTTCAAACAGCTATTTCTGTGTCCAAAATTACATAATTACATGTTGCATCTTATAGCTATTTCTAGGCACATCTAAACAGTGTGAATTTGTACAAATAGCTATATCTATGTACACAATTATTATTATTTTATTTCAATTTGTTAACAACTAATGGCGGTTTACAAGTTTGCCTTTTTAGAACGAACAAAGAAAAATTACTAATGAACTTGCCTATTACAAACTTTTGGGGGTGTTTCTTTTTTCTGTTTGAAGATAGTTTCTGTTTACATAAATAATGTTGTTGAGAGTTGGATCCATTTGAACATACTAGCCGGGTAACCGCGCAATGCGACGGCGGATACCCTGTGACTATATTTTGCAACGAGCAAATATTATCTGGCTAAGCGTTTTTCTAAAAAAAAAAAAAATCTCTGCAGTAAGTACCAGTAAGAGTTGAGGAGTGAAAATGATGGTATATTAAGAGACTACTTTTGCTGTAACAAAAACCATTTGTATGTGAGAGATTTGAAATGGTTTGTGTGAATTTATATTAATGATGCGGTTACACATTTTTAATAATCATTATTGATAGTAATGATTTTAAGCGGTTACACGTTTTTAATAATTATTGGAGGCTGTTACAATGATGGTTTAAGCGGTTACACGTTTTTAATGATATTGCTTATTCTTTTTTTAAAATTTGGAAATGATAAACTTTGACAAATTCAATAATTATTTTTAACAGTGAACAATCACTACATAATAAAAAGAAAAAAAATTACTGTAGAACATAAGTAGTAGTTACGTAAATTGAACAATTCCAAGCACCCTAGTAATCACAAATCAAATATTAAAATTCTAACAATTCGACAAAATAAAACCTCAAATGGGTTATCATCATCATCATCGATCATCAATTCAAAACTACAATCACCAAATCACTAACATAACATGATGAAAAAAAACTAACTAAAAATCTCAGCCACTTCATCAAAAGTTAATAGATTCAGGATCACGGATGCTTTGCAGATCAATCATTAATTCATAAGACTATATCCCTAAAAAAAATTCAAATCCATCAAACCTTAGCATTTGACATCAACGATGTAATCCTTCAACATTTCTTGAAATTATCCTTGCAACAATTAACCATGATGTCATCAAACATTTTAACAAAATCACCCAGATCAAACATCTTAAACCCTCTTCATTCATCTCTAAAACATTTATCACCTTTTTTTAAAAAATATGTCACCAAAATAAGAAGACCTCCATTTCTTTGGTACCCGTATTCCTCTTCTGCTTTGGTATCCGTATTCCTCCAAAGCCATGATCATTAGCTTTGCAGACGGCGAAGACAATGGCGGCGGTAGCGGCTGACGGCAAATGATGTTGGCAAAGGTGGCGGCAGTACTAAACGGTAGTGGCGGCAAAATCTGATATGTGAGACGGCGGAATTTGGTGGTTTGAAGAAAGAAAAAGAAGGGTGTTTGTTTTTTAAGAGAGATGAAAATGGTGTAATGAATTTTGTTAGTGTGTTAGGTTTTTATACTTGTATTTGAGTTTGTGGTTTATGTTAAGGCCTATTTATCCACTAATAGTTTGCACTTAAATGATGTTTAATAGACCGTTACAAATTGACCACATGAATGCAGCAGTTACAATTTGACTGAATTGATGACAATATCAATGTTAGCAGCTACAAGTTGACTGTATTAAAAAACGTATATGAGCCGTTACAACTTTACCATTTAATTGGTTGTTACATGTTTTGGGTTGTTACAAGTTTTGTCTATTAAAGAATTTTAAAGGCTTTTAAATGTGTATGATGAACATTTTCTAATAGTTTTACATCTTTTTCAATAAAGTAATCTTTTTTACTTAATTTTTTAAGACTTCTAAAAATAGATGGGCTAAATGCTTTGTTTTTTTTCTATCATGGATAACCATCTTAAAACACTTAAATGTCCAATTTACCCTTTAAATTCAAAGTGAAGTTCTTATTTTATACCTGTGAAAAGCCAAAATCAAAGATCTAGTTTAAAAACTCAGAATCAAAGATCAAACCAATAGTCAACCAAGTAGAAGATCTTGTGTAAAACCCCAGACTCTAAGATCAAATAAAAAGGTATAAAAGTTAAACATCAATTACTAAAAACTCCAAATACATTAGCTAAACCAACACCATTAACAAATCCATTCTTATCAATTCATATATTTCTAGAACCATCTAAAACTTATCAATTTATACCCGTTCTTATCAATTTACGTATTTTTAGAATCATCTAAAACTTATAAATATATACCATTCTTATCAATTTATTAGCAAAAACTCCAAATACATAAATAATTTAAAGGAGAGAAAAAAACCTCTAACTTACATGAATTTATACAACATTTAAAGATAAAATGATGAACCCGACACAAAAAGAATCTTTTGGTGGGATCAAAGCGTAGAGATGGAGACTCAGTGGTGGAGATGGGGGAATAAAGCGGCAACTCAGTGGTGGAGATGAAAAGATAAGCGAGAATAAGGCGGCAACTGAGTGGTGGAGATGAAAAGATGAGTGGGATGGTGGCTGCTATTGAAAGTAGGTTGTGGAAGATGAAATAATAATTGGGATAGCGGGGAAGAGAGAGAATAAAAGAAAAAAAATATGAGGGTAATTTCGTGATTAAGCAATCATGGATAGAAACAACCTCATTTTTAGTCCCCTTTGCAATAAGCAAAATAGAAACAAATTTTTTCCTAGCTGAATTAAGAAATTTTTTCAACAAGTCTATTAAGCTAAAAAGAAACACCCCCATATCAAGGACTTTAAATGTCTAATATATTTTTCAAAAATTTTAAAGCATAATGTGACTTTCTTTAATCTCGTGTAGAATGTGAATTAGTTAACTTAACTAAGTATAAGTTTGTAACAAAACGAGGTGGAATCAACTTGCGCATTGCGGCGGATTGTATTTTTTTCTTAAAATGTATGATTTGTGTAACGGAGTTAGAAGAGGCCTTTGGAAACGTATGACGACGTACTAACCCAAAATAAATTAAAGAAAAAAAACAAAAAAAGGGCTAAAGATGGGCTGTAGAATAAATAAATGAGCTAAGAGTGAAACGAGTCCAAAACCACATCATATACTGTCGTTTTAAACGACCTTTAGTATGTAGTAAATAAGGAAATTCCTATATGATATTGTTGGATAATTACGACAACAAACCCGAAGTTCGATCGTGAAACGCTAGATCGCGAGTTGTATCCAGAACAAGTAGCAAACACAAGAGATGACAAAGAACCAACAAGAATATGCACACGGTATACCCTCAAACACCCCTTTATTAAAAACCTAATAAAGCTTATAATTTGAGAAAGAAGAATGAATAACTAGCATCCCTCCCCATCTCTATTTATAGAGATGAGGGGGTGGAAACCTATCCTAAGTCGGATAAGAAACTCCTTGCCTTGCAAGGCAAGCTAAAAAATTCCTAGTGTTAGTCTAATCCTAATCTAAATTACAACGTACACTTACCCCTAACCTATGTTTAAATTTACTCCTAATATCCTACAATTTCCACCTTAGAAGTAACACTTAAACATAACCGAAACTCAGCATCTTTTCCACTTGCTGGACCTCAAACCGGGGACCACCTTGTCGACCAGGCATTGTACTTTAGTAATTTCCCTATATTAGCTTCCATAGACTCCTTCACTTTCTTCTTTTCAGCAACATTACCCTCTGCACCCTCTTGACCAGGTACTTTAGTTACCATAATGTTTGTCCTCACCTTCATACCAAGTTGTACATTTCCTGCTCCTTTACCAAGTAGTATGTGTTTGTATTTTATTCCAGTTGCTTGTCCTTCAACCGTCTTTGAGCTACTGCAGCATCATCACTACTAACCTGAAAAACCTCAGCTTCACGATCCCCTTGAGCTCCCTGCAGTTACACCTCAAACCAAACACGTTTATCAACCTGTACTTCATGGACTCATGTTTCAACACCAGGACCAAGTTGTTTGATCCTAACTTGTTTATGACCAAGTTGTTTAAACCCAACTTGTTTAAAACCAAGTTGTTTTAATCCAACTTGTTTTGGACCTCCATGTTTTTTTACACCAAAAGTCATCACTTTTGCTTCCAAAGTATACACACAGTTCTTTTTCCTAATCCCGGTCATCATAACCCAACAACCTTTGATCACCTTGATTCTATCCATCTACATCTTCACAGTATAACCCTCTTTTTCAAAAGTACCTAGTGAAATTAAACTTCTTCTTAACCCTAAAACATACCTGACATCTTCCAGTATAAAGCTTGATCTATCATGCAACTGTATCTTCACTTTCCCTGTCCCTTTGATAGTGCATGTCCTGTTATCACCTAACTGAACCGAACCACCATCAAAACCCTTAAAGTCATACAAGAAATCCCTCATGTGTGTCATATGATAAGACCCACCTGAATCCATTACCAATTCAGCCATCTCATCATTCCCGACTACCACCAGGGCTTCTCCAAAGTAGGCGTTACCCTCGTCATCAGAAGAATCAGAATCCTGATCACGCTTACCCTTCTTGACGAACCCACTTGACTTCTTCATTGGACAGTCTCTCTTCAGATGACCCTCTGAATGACATATGAAGCACTTGAGTTTACCAGTTCCACCCCTTGACTTAAACCGCGAACTTCCACCAGAATGAGCTTTACCTGAATGATCTGACCTTCCCCTTACATATAACCCGTCACCAGTTTCTTCCTTTGTGCCTTCAGTTCTTTTCTTCAACTCCCTTGAATTCAGAGTCGCCAGAACATCCTCCATTGTCAAGGATTCCCTCCCATACAACAATGTCTCCACAAAGTTTTCATAAGACGATGACAATGACGTAAGTAACATAAGTGCATGATCCTCATCCTCAATCTCGATATCAATATTCGCCAAATCAAGTATCAACTTATTAAACTCATCTATATGATCACCCAGTTTCGTACCTTGACTCATATAGTATGTGTACATCTTCTTCTTCAGATACAGTCTGTTTGCTAAGGACTTAGTCATATACAGACTAGTCAACTTCGTCCAAATTCCTGCAGCAGTTGTTTCTTTGGTAACTTTCCATAAAACACGGTCTCCCAAGCATAGAATCAAGATATTGTATGCCTTCTTCATCAAAGCAGCCTTTTCTCTTGCTTCCATGTCCGCGGGTAATGTCTCTAATGCAGCATCACATCCCTGATGTACCATTCAAGCACGCATCTTTATTTGCCATAACCCGAAGTCATTGTTCCTATCGAATTTTTCGATGTCAAATATAGTTATCAAACTAGCCATTCTTCTTTTTCTTGCAAAAAACCTTGTCAATTTGTTTCTTAATCAACTTTACCGACAAGTCTCACAAGCCGTGTGCAATATACCCGTTGTTACTAGAAAACCTTCTTGCTAATCGAATTAATTAGGAGAACCCTAAACCCTCGATCTCGAACAGGTAAACCCGATCTTTAAATTAAAACCTAAGTAAACCACGATCGAAACTTGAACCACAAGAAAACCCACGACAACCGAAACTTCACTTAATCGAATTTATAGACCCAAAAATTACGATTACTTAGTGATTTTAGAATACAAAAGCATCAACTTTGAGTTTTACTTAAAACTAATAATAAAAGAAAAAACTAAAGTTAGCCATTGTTGTCGGTTATTACCTTTGCATTAAAGTTTCATGTGGGATAAAAACAACAACGCACCAAATATTTATTATCGATCGATCGCTACTCAAAAACCGATTCCAAACCCGAAACCGTACATCAATATCTCGAACGACTCGAAACCTCGATCTAGCACTCGATCTTCGGAGACCACACCTAACCTATGTCTCTTAATACCACTTGTTGGATAATTACGACAACAAACCCGAAGTTCTATCGCAGAACGCTAGATGACGAGTTGTATCGAGCATAAGTAGCGTACACGAGAGACTACAAAGAACCGACAAGAATATGCACACGTTATACCCTCGTACCAAACCTTTATTGAAAACCTAATAAAGCTATTACAACGAGGAAGAATAATGAATAACTAACATCCATCCTCATCTCTATTTATAGGGATAAGATGGTAGAAAACTTTTCTAAATCGAATAGTAAACTCCTTTCCTTGTAAGGGAAGCTAAATAATTCCTAGTTTTATGTCTAATTCTAATCTAATTACATTGTACACTTAAACCCTTAACCATTGTTTTTATTTACATTGTACAAATAAGTCAGTGTTTGTCTTTTCTTCAAGTTGCTTGTCCTCCAACATTCTTTGATCCACTATAGCATCATCGTTACTAACCTGAAAAACCTCAGCTTCACGATCCCCTTGAGCTCCCTGCAGTTTCACCTCAAACCAAACACGTTTTTCAACCTGTACTCCATGGACTCCTGGTCAAGAGGGTGCAGAGGGTAATGTTGCTAGGAAAAAAATTTGAAGGAGTCTAGAAAGCTAATCTAGGGAAATTACTGAAGTACAATGCCTAGTCGACAATGTGGTCCCCGGTTCGAGGTTCCAGCACGAGGAAAAGGTGCTGAGTATCAATTATGTTTAAGTGTTACTCCTAAGGTGAAAATTGTTATATATTATGAGTAAATTTAAACAAAGGTTAGGGGTTTAAGTATACAATGTAATTAGATTAAGATTAGACATAAAACTACGAATTATTTAGCTTGCCTTGCAAGGCAAGGAGTTTCCTATTCGATTTAGGAAAGTTTTCTACCCCTCATCTCTATGATGCTAGTTATTCATTCTTTTTCCTCGTTGTAATAGCTTTATTAGGTTTTTAATAAAGGTTTGGTACGAGGGCATAACGTGTGCATATTCTTGTCGGTTCTTTGTAGTCTCTCGTGTACGCTACTTGTGCTCGATACAACTCGCGATCTAGCGTTCCGCGATCGAACTTTGGGTTTGTTGTCGTAATTATCCAACAGATGTAGTCTAGATTATGATATAACGAGTGACACTATCATGGTGGGTCTCGGGAGGTTTCATGACACTCATGAAATTTTGTGGCGTAATGATAGTTTTGTTATAAAAAACCGTTGATTTTTTTAAATGCATCCGATCACTTTGTATTCTGATTCTGTCACTGAATATGATATAGTCGTATAGCAATAGTGACTTGTATCATAGAAGGTAGATTGCCAATAGATGCGTGTGGGTAGAAAATAAAAGTACGCCGTTAGGCAGGTAGACTAAATGATGGAACATTTACTTTGCATGCATATGGTTTGGAAACTCAAATTATCTCTATTTAGCATAATGTTAGGTATTTACTACTGTTAATACGCGTATCAAATACCAAAGTATTTGGTGGATGATTTTTGTAACGTTAAACTCGACTATTGGAAGCATCTTTCATGGTTGGGAAATTATGGATAAGTACTTGAAAACACGAAAAGGAGACACGTTTCTGAAAGACCTACCAAACAATAGTTCTAAGTACACCCGTCACTTTTTGTCCTGGTTCCGTCTCAGCAAACAATGGTTCTTTAATACGAAATGCAAAGCTCTCGAGTCTAGTCATAATCTTTGATAAAGTAATCATATACATTGTTAAAACATCAATTTAGATTATAATAGAAAAGTTAACGAAAAGTACACTATTTATTTCCTGACTGCCCCTATTGTTTCATTTTTATGACTAAAACAGATGACAGCAATCAAAAACAGTTCAACCCAAAACCCGACACTTGACTTCCTTCCAAATTTTAACCCATTCCACCATATTATCAGCAAACTCAGGATGAGACCATTTTGTCCCCTTTAATTCAGCAGCCATTTCAGTCGCAAAAGCCTCTGCTGTAATCGCATTAGAAGACAACTGTAATGTCTGGAAAAACGGAACCAATTGCTCCATAAGCTTTCTTTTTTCAAACTATCAATCGCACTCCCTCTCGCATTCCTCCAAACATACGGTGTCCCAGTTTTAACACCCAATTGTAAATGATCACAAACCGCCTTCACCACGAGCCCACACCATACGTCTTCCATTGTTTCCCATCTAAACTTCCCTTCTTTTGCCAGTTTTAAAGCAGGCAAGATCGCGGGTCCCACTATTTCACAGTCAAATGCCATATTGATCCCACTCATTGGCATCATCGAGTTCTTGGGTACAGCCATAACAGCATCAAACATATCGTGAGTTTCTCATTTCTTGTTTTAATGCTTGTGTGGGTGCATCGTAGTCTGCTAAACTAAGCCAAAGTCCACAGGAAAGTAGACAAGGAACCCCACTACGTAAGCTAAAAGGATATCCACGAACAAAATGTGCTACCTCTCTGTAAGGATCGTAAAGCAAGTTAAAAAAGAAAGGAGTTGCGGGAGTTTTAAGGTTGGTCATGTGTTGGGTAACTATGTCTACTATATCACCATCATTGTCTTTAGCGGGACTGCAGTCATCATCAATTGATATTATGTACTTTCTTTTGGATACAAGATAGCCAAAATCACAACAAGAGTATCCAGAAAACATGGCAACATTGTGAGAAGAACCAAGGAATTTTTCTATATCTGACTTGGTGTAGACATTAATGTTAAATCCTTTGGGGATTTTGAGTTCTTTTGAGGTCAGGATCTTGAACAATTATCAAATGGAATTGGTAAAATATGGACCTCCATTCTTCCAAGAAGGATGTTAGGTCATAATGGAAAGCAGCAATCACGATATCGACTTCATTGGTGTCAATGGTTACTTGAGACATATTATGAATATACAGGAAGCAATAGGCTGGACAAGCTTAAGCATTGTTCAGCTTTAGAACTTGTCCGAGCATCCTGTCATACATGTTTCAAAGATTAGAAAGATATAGCGTCTATCGTATAGTGAGGAAAACTGGATCATTGAAGCGTGACTTACTAGTGGGAATGACAGGGGTCCACACAAGCTGAATATTAAGTGCTTGGATCATAGTGATAATTTCTTCATCTCCGGTTGCCACAAAAATCTTTAAGATCCTCGGTGTTAGTTTCCCAGCATTAAGAGTTCTCTGAAAAATAATAAGGTAACACGGTCACATAACAGATTTAAAACTCCCATGAGAATAACAGTAGAATTTTATAAAGAGAAAAAAACACAGGCAGCATTCGAGGGTCAATTTATCATCAGCTCTACATTCCTAAAACATTGCAATAGTAGGACGTCTCTTACAACTTATAATGATTCCCTTTTCTAGGAAATTTTCATATTCATAAACTTACTCATCTGCCTAATATCACCATTACAATAAATTTATTGCAATGCTTCTAGCCAAAAAGATAGATGAGTTTACGATTGAAGATGAAATACATAGCTAAAAAACAGTTTAACCGTGCTTCTGATATTACTACTAGTAGTAAATTCAAACGCTGCTATATTCATACGACACTGGTGTGTAACTTCTAAAAACCACATGCATCCAGACATTAACGTGACAGTTATACATAATTATCAACATTGCAAACATATGCAGTCACCAACCCAATCTGGCTTGTTATAATACAAATCATGTTTCGATATCTGTTTACCTCAGAGGCTTACACTTACAGGGTGTGAAAAGGTCGGATTAACCCAACCAAACCCGAACCCAGTAATGCCTTAGATTGTACATTGCAAATGGGTTCCAAAATGTTATCTGGTTGTATGAGCCGACCCAATTACCACAAAATATAATAGCGTTGGGTAAAGGTTATATTTTCTCCTTAATCGAGTCAACCCAATAAGAAACAAAAAATGCTAGATAAAATACAAAACCAAAATCATAAAATAAGTGTATAAATTATGGTCATCACATGACTCGCTTAAAGAGTTTTCAGGCATGTTTAAGCTTTTTTCCAATAGTCATGACTACTGAAGAATAAAGTTTGTTTTACACCGCTGCTCACAGAAACTTAACAACATGGCGATATTAAGACACAAATTGTGTTGGGCATCACAAACCAATGACCGCCTCTTGTACCATTGAAGCCTGACCTATTTGAACCACAGAACCCGATATCATATAGGGTCGCATTATGGTCATATTCTGCGATACCAAAAGCCGGCCCAACCCAACAAACATGAACCTATAGCACCCTTGCTTACACTGATATCAGTTGTTATAAAAATTTCAAGAAAAGCGATTATATGAACGGTTTTCATAACAGAATCAGATTACGTGTTTAACTAATCCATAGCACTGATCACGTAAAAGCACACATCCAAAAACCATGTAATATAAGGTGTTTGATTAAAACTAGAGTTTACTAGTTTTCACGTACTAATTGAGTATTGAAACAAGGACTATAAACAGATGTTTAACAGACTTGACGCAATTAGGAATTTTTGTACATAGTAATAGTTTACTACTTTGATCACCTCATAATTTTGCATTTTTCATGTCTATCCTAAACAATTACCAAAAGGGCTTATTGTCTGAAAATCTATCTTACTTGTCACTTTTTGAGTTGTATAGGAGGGGGGCAGGGTGGTCATGTGACCCCCCTAGAGAAAAAAAATTGTAGTGTAAATTTTTTAGTATTTGGTTATTTTTGTAATTTGCCCACTAATGAGCCGCTTTATAGCGTAGTTTATAAAAATTATCAAAGTTTGCCCTCTCGACCATAATTTGCTGGCTCCTCCCCTTATGTATATTGGACTATTTAATAACTAACTTTTTGAATTTCGATTATTTTGTGTATCAATTCCCAAAAATACTTGATTGGATACCTAAACATACGTCAATCGGAATAATCAAAATTCAAAAAGTTTGTTATTAAATAGTCTGATCCTAACGTGGGTACATACAATACAACACAAAAAAGTAACAAAGTAAGATATATTTTGAGACAATTAGGCCTTAGACAAGAGAAAAGATGGTAATCAGATTATAAAAGTAAGACATAAAAATAAAAAATAGGAAATATTAAGAAAAGGGTAAATATACGAACCATAAAGAGATCTGTGAGGATATGATTAGGGAGAAAAGAGAGATCAGAAGAGATGTTTTGAATATTAGAAATTGTTGAATCGATTGCCAGTGAAAGCAAAGAAGGCGGAGGAGACTTCATTCTCAATTTCAATTCAAGATATGCTATTTTTTTTCTCTCCTTTCTCCTCCTTTTTATTTCCCTTTGTTTTGTATTTGTATTGTATTGTTTCCCAAGCCAGTAGACTTTTCAATGGTCGGCCTCTCTATTATTGATGTAACCTTCCTTGATTACTCTTATCTTACTCCCCCGAATTAAAATTTGACCCCAACCCAACTCCATTTTCAAATTATTATTTTTTTAATTGTCTTCAATTAGGTGTTAACTAGGACGAGGACTCGTGCGATACACAGGCTTTGTTATTTAACAAAAACCAAACGTTTGCTTAAGTTTGATACTCGACTTTTTTATCATTAATTATAATTGACGTGGTGTTGTCAACTGTCATGTAGCAGCGAGTCTAGCCTTCGTCCTAAATTGTCGTCATCCATCATATTTTCTTGGTTTATATCTTGGTGTTTATATGCTTCTGAAGATTTGGCGTCTATCAAAGCATATAAACAGTTCAAGTCACTAAACACAGGTGGAGTACACATAAATAATCCGTTAATAAAGTAAATATTGAGAACATCATGCTTTTATTGTGTCATATTCAATTGATTATGAAACACTCGTTATGCATCTCTAGGAAAAAAGTTGTGTTATGAAACCAAATATATAAGAACTCCATATATTGACCAAACTAATAAAGAACAACATGGATCACGATCACAACCATACCACCATTAGCAAAAATGTGTATCAACATGCAACAAATTCAAGGATATCATAGATAGTTTGACACGATGTTGTTAATCGTCTTTTGCATATATGTGGGAATTGATCCTAGTTCGGAACATAATGTTAATTACATAATTAAGGTATGCGTGTTCTAAGTCTCTGACTTTATTTACAGTGTTCGCTGGTTAGTCGACCGCTCAATCGATTGACGTGTATGATTAAGGATGTAATCAATTGGCATGTATGATCATGTATGTAAACGAAATGTGATTAGATGTGTCCATGACTCAACTGATTGAGATGTAAGTATTCTGTATTTACGAAGAACGAAGTAAGAAATTATGAAAATTTCTCTTTAGGGCTATATGCATTTGTTATTTTATCTTCATATATACAAATTTTGGACATGGTGGAACCAACATTAGTTGAATGATACCCGTGTGGTCCCCTCTCGTGTGATCTTCCTCACCCGAAAACCAAGTCCCGTGCCACGTGTTCCCATCCGACATCCAGGTCGCCTTTAGGACTTTAACTGAATCAGTTATCTTTCCCGCGTTCTCCATCTGTTTCTTTTTAGCCAATATATCTTCTCGTGCATTACATGCATCTGATCTTCTTCTAATTGAGTTAGGTAGTGCGTTGATCCTTACTTTAAACTCGTCGTACTCCCGTTTTACCTTCCTTCTTTCCCTTACAAAATAAACTTTACGTTTATTCTTAAAAGGGTTGCAAAGCTAGCTGTAACAACCCACAATTTTAGGTCATTTTACGTCAATACACTCAAACTATTTACTTTGAACTTTTACGCATTTACTTTTAATTTCAACTGTTAAGTTAAATCGCGTAAAACGAAAATCAACAATCAACGTAAACCGGCATTAAATAAATAAAAGTTTACGTCAAACAAGTTTTATATAATTATTACGAAAATAATTTATAACTTTTTATATTTTATTTCTATACGTTTCGCAAAATTTAGCTTCATGCATGCATGTAAACTATACCACTGTTCTACACTTAACCAAATACCCATAATTATACCCAATACCCAAAATTTATATAATTCCTATCCATAAACACTACCATAGCTGGACACCCTTATGATTTCATACATCAAATATCTAGTTTTGCTTAGATTAAACCATGTGCTAGTATTTCAAAGTTACTTACAAGTCCTAGCAACTATCTTACACAAGACAACTCCCCCCCCCATGCCAATCACTTACAAGACCACTCCCCTTCCCTTGAAATCATAGATTTGATGTTAGTTTGTTCCCTAGATATTTTCACTATAAAAAGAAGCTTGCATCAAGTATTTCTCACACACTTATCAATTGCAAAAATCTCACAATCTCCCTTTTTCCTCCTTAAAGGCCACGGCTCACTTTTAAGCCATAGAAATTTTCATAGTTTTCATTTTTTTGATATTACAAGTATACAAGTGTGATCAAAGGTATTATTTAAGGTGTTCTAACTTGATTTCCAAGTTAGAGTTTCAATTTTAAGCAAGGGTTTTTTAAGAATTAAGTTAGGGTTTCATAAATCATGATTGTGATTTTGATAAGGTTTTTGGATTAAAATTAAAGTCTAGGGTTTCTTTTGATCATAAACTTTGTAAGCATTCTAAATTTACTCTTTTTTATTTTCATACATTTTGATTATGTTCTTACATATTTCTATACTTACATAATGTATTTACATACATGAGCATCAAGATTATTAAATTATATCATCAACTAGTAAGCTTTTATAAACATTTGCAAAGAAATCACGAACACTACTTACTT
>BQNB010003774.1:0-31071 GCA_026074375.1 Tanacetum coccineum
GCTTGCCATTGCTGCTGCTGGCAATGATGCTGCTGGTGGTGATGATGCTACTAATGAGGATAATGCTGCTGCCAATGAAGCTGCTGGTAGTGCAGCTGAGGCACACCGTGTACCTCACTCTCCTCTGGCTTCCCCTGTTAGGGAACCAACACCGGAGAGGCAGCCTGTATCTGAGAGACCACCCACTCCTTCACCTACCATTCCTAAGACAGAATGGGTTGTCCCTAACCCTGTCTTACCTGTTACTGACTGGAGACCATGGCCTTATGTTCCTGTACATTCTCCCATTCGGGATCCTACTCCTGAGCCTGAGTCTCCACCTACCCCGCCAGCTCAGACCTTTATTTTTGAGGAGCCATTAGTGTTTGGCCCTGAACCTAGACCAGCTGGGTATGTGGACCCTGATGTTATTGAACCAATTATTTTTGGCCCACAGCCCAGACCCCATGGTTATGTTGACCCTGACTTTGTGGAACCCATTATCTTTGGTCCCCAACCTAGGCCTGACAACTATCTTGAGCCTGAGGACCTTGATAATATCATTTCCATGAAAGATGACACCACTCATGGTGGATTCCATGAGTGTTTTTGGCATCTTTGGTACCGGGGCATGGATTTGGCATGAATCACATTTGCGTTGCATCTTTGTGCATTGTTGGCCAATAGTATCCCTGCCGGATTGCTTGTGCCACAACCGATCTTGGCTTCATGTGCATACTACATGCGCCCATGTGAATTTCTCTTATGATGTAATTGGCTTGGAGAGGGCCTACACATCGAAGCATCGGCATCAGGTATGATCTTTTGAATAAAACCCCTTCTTCTATTACGTACTCGCTTATCTTCATCCTTAGTGCTCTGGCTGCATTTTCATCTTCTGGCCATGTACCTTCTTCCAGACATCTTATGATGGGAGACATCCAGTTTTCCTCCTCTTCCTCTACAATTGCGTTTATTTCTCTACAATCCATTGATGGTGTGTCCAACGTTTCCACCAAGATTTCTTTTGGTAGGTTATTGAATGCTACAGAGGCTAACTTGCTTAGCACATCGGCCTTTTGGTTCTGGTTCCGGGGTATGTTTTTTATCCGGAAGCTTTTAAAACATTTAATGTATTCTTTGGCCTTGGTTAGGTATCTTATCATATTCTCTTTGCAAGCCACGTATTCTCCATTTATTTGACTGGCTACCAATTTGGAGTCCACTTTTAATGATAGTGCTTGCACCCCCACTTTCTTCGCTATCCTCAACCCAGCTAATAGTGCTTCATATTCCGCGTGGTTGTTAGTACTATCAAAGGTTAATCTTAGAGCATAGGTGTATTTTGTCTTTGTCGGGCTTATGAGTACAAGTCCCGCTCCGGATCTTTTTGAGCTGGATGCCCTATCTGTGAAGAGCATCCACTCTTTCTGGCGGTCTTTTTTATCCTCCTTTGTGTAGGTCGTCTCCCTTGGAACCAAGGCATTGTCGCCTACTGGTATTTCATTGAGGAAGTCTGCCAGCACCTGCCCTTTGATTGAATTGCGTGGTTCATATGTGATTTTGTATGCTCCCAACTCTACCGCATATTGTGCTAGGCGGCCTGATGCTTCTGCTTTTCCCAGAATCTGCTTGATTGGCTGGTCCGTAATGACTGTAATTGGGTGAGCCTCAAAATATCTTCTTAATCTTCTTGATGCATTTATGAGTGCCAATGCCAACTTTTCCAATGGAGCGTAGTTCTTTTCTGCATCGTGAAGGACCTTGCTCACATATCGGATTGGGTGTTGTTTACCGTTTCTCTCGGTCATTAGTACCGCGCTGACAGCCTTGTCGGATGCCGCTAGGTAGACATATAAATTTTCTTCTGGTATTGGGGTTGCCAGGGTTGGTAAGCTTAGTATGGTTTTCTTTAATTCTTGGAAAGCCTTTTCTGCCTCTTCGGTCCACCTATAATCTTCTTTGTTTTCTTTGGTGATGTTCTTCAATGTTTCGAAGAAGGGTAATGACCTTTCGGCCGATCGGGCTAAAAACCGGTTTAGTGCTGCCAAGCGGTCGGCCACGCTTTGCATCTCCCCCCATGTTCTTGGTGACTTCATTTCAGTTATGTCTCTTGACTTTGCTGGATTTGCTCGAATACCCTCCGAGGTGACCATATAGCCCAAGAATTTCCCTTCCTCCACATCGAACGAGCATTTTTTCGGGTTTAGCTTCATGTTTATTCTTCTAAGGTTATCAAACGTCTCTGCTATGTCTGCTAGCATATCTTTCTCGGCCTTGCTTTTTATCACCATGTCGTCCACATAAACCTCCAGGTTTCGTACTATCTGTTTATCAAATGCCTCATCCACCAGGCGCTGATATGTGGCCCCTGCATTTTTTAGTCTGAATGGCATCTTTTTATAACAAAAGGTGCCTTGGTTTGTATAGAAGGCGGTCTTCTCCTCATCTTCTTCTGACATTTGCACTTGATGGTACCCCTTGTATGCATCTAGAAAACATTTGAGTGGGTAACCCATGACTGCTTCTATCTTGCTGTCTATTTCAGGCAAGGGGTAATAATCTTTTGGACATGACGAGTTGAGGTTTTTGATGTCGATGCACATTCGCCAACTTCCATCTGGTTTTTGTACCAACACTGGATTTGCAATCTACGTTGGGTATTTCACCCGTCTAACTATTCTTGCCTTCAACCACTTGGATACCTCCTTTGTTACTGCTTGTCTTTTTTCTTCCGAGAATACTCTTCGTTTCTAGGCGACCAGTTTGTCCGCTGGGTTTACATTTAATGAATGTTTAATGATTCTCTTTGGTACCCCTGTCATGTCTGCTGGTTCCCATGCAAATATATCTTTGTTTTTCTTTAACAAGTTTTTGAGTTGTGTTGATCCTTCTGGAGAGAGATTTGTTCCTATCTTTACTAGTTGTTCTGGGTAGGCCGAATTGACTAGCACAGGTTCCGTTGGGCTAGGGTTTCCTTTTGATTTCACCTCTTCCACAGGGTCTTTTTCCTTCTCTCGTGCTTGTTTCTTTTCTTCTCTTTGACATTCCAGAATGGTGGTGTTTGTGAAAGGACAGTTGCAATTCCCTATCGTGTTAGGAATTTCATCATCCCATGTATGGTAGAAGGGATTGCTCTTAATTGCTTAAGGGCTGGTGTTCCCAAAATGATATTGTACTGTGAGGAGGCCGGTATGACAGTGAACCTCATCATTGCCCTTCGACAGCGTCCTGCACCCCCAAAGCATACATCAAGTTCGATCTTCCCTAGCGGTTTCACCCTTTCTCCCGAGAACCCTGATACTGTTGTTTGCGTTTCTGTCAGCCTTGCCTTTATTTTTGGGTGGAGCATATTGAAACAATGTTCATACATAATTTCAATTGATGCTCCTTTATCTATGTGTATTCTCCGTACCAGGTATCCTTCTATCTCTGCTTCCATAACTAATGCTTCGTCTGACAAATCTCTAGCTGGTACCGGCGGGAAGGTTATTGGGACATTCATCCAGCTTTCATTTGTTATTGTTGTTTTTCTTTTTCGGTCTGAATCGTGGTTTCGTACCATGTTTATTACTGCATTTCTTGATCCGTTATGCTTTTGCCATTTCTTTCCCCTTTGTCTAACATCTTTTATCAAGTGATTTAGTTTTTCTGTTTCTAAGGCTATTTCTAGTTACTTTTTTAGGACGAAACAGTCGTTTGTGCTATGCCCTTTTTCATTATGGTAGTCACAGAATTTATGGATGTTCTCCTTGCTAGGCATTCCTACTAGCGGTGCTGGTTGTGGTAGGTTTAAATGGTGTTCTGTGGCTAAAATCTCTGCTGGGGTGCTTATCAAAGAGCCCAAAGTTAAAATTACCTTGTTTTCCCTCGGGCGTCGGAAGTCATTGTTCGGCCGGTGGGGAGCCACGTAAGGTGTATAATGCTCTTGAGCCTTGTGGAGTGGTCTTTGGTCCGGTCTGCGGCGCCCTCCATATATTACCCTATGCGGACGGTCATTTCTTGGCGTCCATTGTCCCACGGCCTCCCTCTTCTGAAATTCTCCTTTAGGTAATTCCGTATTTTTGAATGCTTCTTCCGACCGGACATAATCGTCTACCCTTCTTAACATTTCATCGACGGTTCTAGGTATGCTATCGGAGAATCGTTTTGATAATTCTGGGCATTTGTGTGAACTCATGAAAGATGAAATTCGCATGAGTTCTGGAACATTAGGGATGGCATTCGATTCACTTACCCACCTTTCTCTAAAGTTAGGTAAGGTTTCATTTGCTCGTCTAACAATTTTTGTTATTTCTGTTGGATCTTTATCGCAAGCTTTTAGCATTCCAAACCTGTTTAGAAATTTTTCCTCAAGATCATCCCAGCTATCAATGCTTCCCGACGGCAACTTATCAAACCAAGCTCTTGCCTTGCCGTCCAAGGTTTGTTGGAACATTCTACACCATACTGGCATAGGCCATTCTGCTGAATTCCCCATCCCCGTGAAACGAGTGATATGATCCGCTGGGTCACTCGTTCCATCGTATATTTTTGCATTGGTGGGCATTCTGTGGTTGGGTGCTGTGAAGTTGATGATTCTTTTGGTGAATGGGCATTTTGAAGCTGCTTTGAAAGGTTTGCTTAACTCATCGTTAGCTGACATCTCATTTTCCTTATTCTTTTTAACAATTGCTATTTCATCATCGTCACTGATTTCGTCGCTGAAGTCTAGAAGTTTTGGTTTGATGAGTACATAGCATGCTTTGTCTTTACATAGCGTTTTGAGAGCTCATATGTACCCTTCAATGACACTTTGCCCTTCTGCTGTTTTTGGGTCTGGGATTTCTGTTTGGTTAAAATTTGGTGGTGGTGTTGACAATTGACATGTCATTATGATGTTTTGTTGGTTTGGCTGATTTGTTACGTGTCCTACGGATGGCGCTAATTTGTTGATGCAAAGATCCGCTAGGAAGGATGTCGTCCGTCCTTTATGGGATTCCAAGCTTCAGCAATCCTGTCGATAAGATAACACGCGTTAGCCTCGTCCTGGGTTTTATCCCAAGACCAAGCTCCGGCGTAAGAGTAAGATATTTGCAAGAATATGCCTAGAGATTATTATAGTGAGTGTAATAAATGTATGGTGGATCCCCTTTTTGCATTAAATGCACTGAGTATTTATATTACTTAATATACTGTTGAAATATACTGTACCTGACATCTCAGGAGATGGTTAGCCGAGCTATATTACTTTTGTTAGCTAGGTAACGTGTTTAGTAAACCACGTCCCTTAATATCTGGGTTGACTGCTCTAGGACGGGGGGCACCTTATTATCCAGTGGCTAATAGTGTATGTTGTGTCTTGTGTTCCTTTGGTCTTTCCCGATGTCTTTGTCTTATTCACTTGTGAGGTTCTAGTATCTCAATCAGTCTATTAATATGTTTGACAATAAATAGGCCGCTAGGAATATCTTCCTAGCGGACCATTCCTGGCGGTCACATACACGAATATCTACCTCTTTGCATTCATTGTCATAGTGTATCTGGATTCTGGATGATTGTGACCCATTATAGTGTTCTTCAGTTAAATTTCTTATGTTTCGTAAAAACCATGTATTTTTTTGTTCTAGATGACAAGGTCTCAGAATGACTGACTAACTCTTGCTATGTAAAAACGAGTTGCTTATTTTAAAGGAATGTACGGTTTTTGTTGTTTCACACAAAAATTGCAAAATTAATATTATGTAATAAGAATAGTGAAGACATACAGTATATGTTAGCGTTAAAACAATATTTCAGTCAATGATCAAGTTAAAGAAGACAGGAGATATGGATGGATATGTAGGTTGCATGCTGCTTTACGTCACTACTGCAATCGTTATAATATGGAGTATTTTGCAAAAACAGTAATCAGCAATGAGTCTTCACATCCTCCATCAGTGAAACACAAACTTCACTATGACCAACACCGGCCAATATATATTTCTAGTGCGTCTAACTACTTATTAAGTACTTTTAGGATGTCATCTTGCAGATTCGGGTACTGTCCTCTTATCATGAGCTGAATTTAAACATCATCTAGGATGCAGATTGTCATTTTAATGTCTCTTAGACTACACCAAATGCAAATTGTTGTTATGTAATACATTTGTTAGTTTATTATAACTTTGGATATGGTTCGATGGGTAGCATAATATTTGGACTTACGTGATCAATTATTGATCGCGTTCTCTTTTTTTAGCATCATTTCACTTTGCTTAGAGCTTATCTAATTAGTAAGATTTTGTCACATGTTATTGATTCTATTTGCATGTTGCATGATGCTAGGTACACGAGATTCACTTATTTTGAAAAGTTTGAAGATATGGTGATGCATCATAATAATAAGACCATACTAATCCAAGAATGAAATGATTTCATGTTTCATGCATTAAATATTTGCAAATCTGACTGTCACTGTTGAGTTTTACATGGGAAACGTTTGAAAAATCGACAAAGATCTTGTTTTCCAAGAAACACACTACTTGAGTACTATGACAAATGAGCAACCATTCGACAGTCTAAGCTTAGTCATTCATAACACAGAAATTCATTCAATTCACTCACCCCCAAATGTAAATCCTATAACCATTCGTTGGAACATATAACGACACAATCAAAATGAATTACCCAGATCTCGTTTCAATTCCCATCATCATAAAAATCATCACTCGTCAACTCAAGAAACACAACAACTTAACTCCGATGACGGCAGCGGTTGTTGAAGAACAAGTCAACGGCAGTTGAGTATTTGTTGTTGCGGGTATTTGCTATTAAGGTTGATAAGAAGATGAGGATTTGTTGTGAGGAGTTTTATGTAAAACTGAATTGGTATATTGGTATATGGGGTATGGCTATCATTTTGTATGTGCGTGTTTCAACCTCTGACTAAATATTTTCTGGAACACTTTATATGACAGTTTACTCAAAGCCCTTAGTTTGTATTCATTTTAGATATATGTATCTATTTTATTAGATACACAAAAATAGAAAATTTTATAAGATCTGATAATGATAGAATATTTTTCCAATTGTTGTTTTCAGGGGGCTTGTATTCTGGAGGAAGTGCCCAGATGGTTGAAAATTCATTAGGCATTCATGGAGATGAGATATTGTATGTAGGCGATCATATCTATACAGATGTAAGCGTTTCAAAAGTACATCTTCGCCATTGATTTGTCGAGAATTGGAAGAAGAGGTAACCTATAGAAACTGAATGGCATGAGTTCTCAAGGTCCTGAAAGATGAAAAATAGGAATGCTTTGGCGAAATCAAAAACAGTTTTGTTAGCTGCTATATGTAACAGATAACAAGTCCTTGAATGGAAAGAAAATCTGTATATTTTAAAAATGAGTAGAATTCATGTTTGCAGTCATACGTTAACAACAATAAGCAGGGACAACTAATTGGATTGATCCATATACCTTTATTTATCAAGACAATACAATGCATACTTTAATATATGGAGTGTTTATGCGCTATTTTCTATGTATTGATTTCTCAGTAAAATATTCGTTGCTAATTTTTTTATGTTGCTGCAGTATAATGCTCTGATTCATTGTCGAGAACATCGGGGTAGGCTTGTAGAACTGATAAATCAGAAGGAGGTCATTGGCGATCTCTTCAATCAACTCCGTTAGAGGAGAAATATGGGCCGCCCTGCTCAAGTAATTATCTGATTGTCTGTCACTTAATAGTCCCCTACTTCTGTTATGCAATTTTTTAAGACTAGTGCTTGGAACATCTTTCTAGTTTAATTATCACCTTAGGATTAATACTAGGCATAATAGCTATGTTATACTTAGGTAACATCCTTGTTTGGCTTTTCATCCCTCCAAGCCTTGTGTGTTCAGATTTTTGCACATATTCTCAATGACAATATCACATCTTTCGGAAACTGTAAATGTTCCGTATCATGTCATTGGTGTGGAGGACTGACTTACTTCTTTGACTTGGCATGTGGTGTGGAGGAGTTCTTAGAAAATACTTAGGATCAAACGACCTAAAGGGCGGGTCCGCTCTGTGCACTTATCTTATTAGTAGTTGGGAATCTTGTGACTATAAGTTTAAAATTGTGATAAACAGGAAACACTCCTGAACCTGCTACTTCGCAACTACCTACATTACAATTTGTATGATCAAGCCGAAAAGCTGAGGTCAAAAGCGCCACGTTTTGAAGCCCATTCAAATCAGCAGGTATCAACTCGTGATGATAGTTATCTTGAGATTGGGTGAATTTTTATATTAGATTTGTATTTTAATTTTCCTTTTCATTTTCTTTGTTTTAGTTTTGCCGGTACCTGTTTTACCTTGGGAAGATTAGGACGATTCAGCTGGAGTACACAGATGCAAAGGAATCTCTTCTTCAAGCTGCTCGTAAAGCACGTGTAGCTGCTCTTGGATTTCGAGTTGAGTGCAATAAGTGGGCTGTGATTGTTCGCTTACTTCTAGGAGAGATCCCTGAACGAACCGTTTTTATGCAAAAAGGTGGCCTTGAGACCGTACTTTGAGCTGACCAATTTGAGTGTTATCTCAAACGAGCCTCAACTAGCTTTCAATTCTCGAATTCCTTTCTGTTTGAATATGCATAACGAGGTAGTTCGTGCTCTTCGTTTCCCTCCAAACCCGCACAAGGAATTTTATGTTCAGATTCATTCGTGAAGATATACGAATTTTAATATGTTTGTGGAGCGGATGATTTTGTGATATTTGGATATATGATGATCTCAGTTTTTTTTATTGTAGTGATGGTTATGGTTTTTTTATTAGTTTTGATTTTTGGATATATGAAGATTTGTTGGATCTTGTTTGTTTAAAAAGTTGGCTCATGAGTGGTGGGGGAGTGTGGAGAGAGAAGTGGGGTTCACTAGTGGCGGAGAGTGGAGAAAGCGGAGAAAGTGGTGGTTGAGAGGAGGAGGTGTGGTGGTGTGATGGTGGTTGAAGAGGTTGAATGGAAGATGAAGAAGAAGAGATTGAATCATTAGGTTAAAGGGGTGTATTTTGTAAAAAATAAAGTATAGGGGCCATATATAACATTGAAAAAAAAAAAGTAAAACTGTAACTTTTGTATTAACATAGTGTCATGTCAGCTTTTTTGTTAATCGTGATTAGCATATTCGTGGCACACAAAAGAAAAAATAAAAGTTGAATGCCTACAAAAGGAAAACGGGAAAACTTCGATGCATTTTTAGACCATTAGCCCTTGTGTATTTTAATCACCCTTTGTTGTATTTTCTTTCTGTATTCGTGATCAACAAGCAAGGTATACAGAAAAGATAAAAAGTATTGTAAAAAAACTTGACTTTGAAGGTCAAGAAGGTTATATCCTAACTACATAATTGTTAGAATTCTTATAACTTTGGAGACACATGTGATAACTATATGTAAACTTGTAGCAGTTAAGTATAAGCAAGTGTTAAATGTGACAAAATTCATTAACAAAAAGCCATCCTGTTTTTTCTCTTCCTTTGTGTGTTGACTAATCAATTAAACAGTCAATGGGTATAGTAGGCCTTATTTGCTTATTTATTTCCTACGTATTTTTTACTGGGAGGTATATTGATACCCCAAGAATGATAATGTTACACCTTATTAGAAAAAGTACTGCATATTTGTTGGTTTGAAGCGTATTACTAGGTGTAAGGTTATAAAGTTTGACAAGAAAATTTTATTAAAAGAAAAAAAATACGATTTTTTTTTTAATTGAAAAGTAAAAAAATACAAATATGTATGAATCTGATAAAACTGTTTTGAGGTGTCTTATTGGAGCGTACAAGATACGGAAACGGAAAACGGGAAGACGGACGGGTAGCATTGGTGCTTCACTATAAATCACTTGTATGCATTATGCAATACATATGGGTCTTACTTTTTATAAAAGAAAACTTATAGTAATAAACTACATTATTGTTGAATAACTTCTAAAACTATAAAAAAACTACATTATTGTTGAATTAATTTTAGAGTAAATTGCATTTTTGGTCCCTGTGGTATGGCCAAATTACAGGTTTGGGACCCTAACTTTTAAAATTGCAGTGATTGTCCCTATTTTTAAGTTTGGGTTGCAGATTTGGTCCTTTTGGGTTGCATTTTTGGTCCCTGTGGTTTGGCCAAATTGCAGGATTGGTCCCGGCCCGGGGACTAAATTTGCAACGAAAACTTGAAAATAAGAACCATCACTGCAATTTCGAAAGTTAGGGTCCCAAACCTGCAATTTGGCCATACCACAGGGACCAAAAATGCAATTAACTCTTAATTTTAAAACTATAGAGTAAAGTGCATAATATATCCTTGTGGTTTCTAAAAAGGCTGTTTCATATCCCTGACTCATATTCGCTTAATTTTCATCCATCCGTTAGTAAAAGTGAGCCACCGTACATCCCTGAAGACAAACGGTGCAAATCTGTTGTCAATTAAACGGTAAAAAGTGAGGCAAATATACATCTTTGTGGTTTGCAAAAAGTCCGTCTCACATCCTAACGTGACCAACATTTTTTCCCTTTTAACTGACAAATTATTTACACCGTTCGTCCTCAAGGATGTAAGATAACTCACTTTTACTAACGAATGGATAAAAATTGAGCGAAATATATGCCAAAGACGCAAGAAGGTTTTTTTAAAACCATTATGCACTTTCCTCAAAACTATACAATAATCTCTCATTAAAAATGAAGATATATTGCAAGTCAGATTTGACAACTATATTTTCTAAATTCGCATAAAAGGATAGCTAAATGACAAATTTTACACTTCAAGCTATTCTGTATATATTTCTTTTTTTGTCTTAATTTATTTGTTCACTTTTAATTTTTTTAAATCTTTTTTTTTTAATTTTGACATTAATTAATTTTTTTTGTTATGTAATATTTGATGCCAAATATATTACTCCATTAAGTGTTACATAACACAAACGAAACCAAAAATATTTTAGATTAAAGTTAGAAAATAAAAACTTCAAAAAGTTTAAAGTGCACTAATAAATTGAGACAAGGGGAGTATTTAATTTAAAATGTATTATGTCTTTTCTTTTTTCAAATTCTCATCAATTATTTTTTTTAAATTAACCAATCAAATTATTATATACATAAATAAGCATGATTATTGAAATATTTTTCTTACTTTAATGTAGTGGTTTTGTGAAAACTATAAGTTAGATTCTCTATAGTAAAATAGTAATCAATCATAGAGTTATGAGGGAATTTACTACATTTAAGTGACATCAAATGGAAATAATTATTTGAAAAGTAGCATCTAACATGCTTTTAGAACAATAGAATAATTTTAGTGGTAAATATATAAGTCATTTAACTAATATTCCCAACACACTTAGCTATTTTCCTTTATTTTTGTCATTCATATCCCTAACTTGTGACTTTAAAAATGTAGACTCTTACGTATTAATAAAGAAACAATATTCCATTCCTTTCACTAAGTCAACAACAATTAAATTGCTTTATAATAAAACTATATTAGTTTATGTAAACGTATTCCTAGGAACGAGTTTGGCAATCTTCATGTGTATCATATGCTCGTATTTCATTCTTTTTATAAACAAAAATGTGTAAATTATCTTAAAGTTGTAAGTAGTCTAACACATGCAAATAACATAAAGATATATTTATAAGGAATAACACCGACAGTTCTTTACCTTAAATTATTAGGAACGGTAGATGCAAATTTTCAACAAATCACAAGAACTATCGATGTTACGATTGAAGACTATCGGTGTTCTATTTTTCAAAAATAATAACCAATAATCCAACTTTAAACTATCAAGAACGGTAGATGTAATTTTTGCCAAACCACAAAGACTATTTATGTACTTTACTCTAATTTTTATTTAGAGCATCCTAGTTGTAAAGTTTTATAAGGTTTATAAAATTACCAAATCACCAGTTTATAAAATGACGGGTTTGAGCAGATATTATAATAAATAATAGTATTTCAATAATAACTTGTTTTAAAGTTAAATATTGTAATCATTCATAAATATTTTGTTTTTTAATTTTTATAATCTTTATATAAAATTATATTTTTAAAACTTATATAATTATTGTACTCTTGCACGCACGAGTTTTTACATAATCTTTTCATTATGTGTCAATATCGATTAACATTTTGTATAAAATTTTGTTGCAGGAAATATTTGAGTTTGTTTATCTGACATGGTGTTTAAATTGATCTTCTTTAAATTTAACAATTGATATTATGATCGAAACATTATGTGTGTTTAGTAGCACATAATGACTTTGAAAAATATGTGTTGTTCTTAACTTGTTATATGTAGAATTTCGTCTTTTTATTTTCACATCACAGTAGCATGTGAGGTCGTGCCTTCATTTTGATATTTATAATCGTGCTAATAATAATTTAAGCCGATTTTTAAACACGCGCACTTATAAAGAGGAATAACATGAGTCATTATTGAAGGCATATAATTAAAAAAGAATATTTTTTCGGATATCCTTACTTAATCTCATAAAGCATAATAACACGAGTCGTTTGTATATGTATAATCGCGTGCATTCATTCACATGTCATACTAACTCGTATTTTCCTCTTTATATTTATAATCTCGTGTAAATACATTATTTAATATTTAATAATAATAATATTTATATATAACAATAACATATTATTGTTTTTTTCTAAAAAACATAAAATGAATGGGTATAAAGTTTGGGAGGTGTAATTAAAAAGATATTAAAATATGGAAATTGATAAATATATTTTATTTTAAATTTTAACAACTAACGTTTTAGGGTATGAGGGTAATTATAATGGCTTTAAAATGTAAGGAATTTTCATTTATTTGAAAAAAAAAATTATAAACTTTTTTTCTAGTTGTTTTTTTCAATTTTTTCTTGGTTTGTTGTTTTTTTAAATCAAAGGATACCATCATTGGGGGTGTTAGTCGGGTCGGGTTGGTCACGTTCGGGTCTAGGGATGGCAACGGGTCAGGTTCGGGGCGGGTTTTAGTGTACCCGTACCCGCACCAGTTTATAATATCCACATCCGTACCCGCTCCATTACCCGCTGGGTACCCGGTTAATATTATCCATCGGTTTTTCGGGTTTCCCCGCGGGTATCGGGTATCCCCAATTGAATATTTTATGGACAAAATGACGGGTATCAAGATTAAGTCACACTAAAACTCACCGACAAAATAAAGCAAAACACCCTAATATATTCAAATTTTTTAAAAGTTCAAGAACACAAATACCGTGTCAAACGATTTAACGCTTTTGAATAATTCATGTACAACATCCAAATGTGTTAGATAATAAAGATACTTATATAAAAATACAATGGGAAGAAATTATATATAATATATATGTACTCTAATTAATTATAATACCAATAAAGCGGGTACAAATTCGAGTAAACGGGTATGGTACGGGTACGGGTAATCGGGACGGGTATTACTAGAACCCGTACCCGGCTAATTTTTTTTATCAAAGCCCGCCAACTCGCCCCCGAACCCGACCCAACCGGTTCGGGTTTCGGTTTTACCCGTCGGTTTCGGATGCTTTTGCCATCCCTATTCGGGTCGGGTCAAGGTAGATGTCACACCCCGCCAAGGCGGAAACGCGAGGCGTAAATAAGAATGGATATCATCACAACACATGGTGTCTATATAGAGAATACTAAAATGAAAACTAAAGTAAAGCAAAGACACAAAGTGTCATAACAATACCCAAAACCTAACGGTGTCTTTATTAATGAGAAAGAGGTCTCGTCAATAAATGACATGCAAAACATAATCCAAACAATTCATGCAAACGCATTTATTCAAACATAAAGCATAAATAAACTCCAAGCATCCTACGGTCTCTTCTAGCCACTTCGCTCTATCTTAGCACCATTAAGCTCACCTGAAAATGATGCTTAAAACGTCAACATAAAGTTGAGCGAGAATCATAGGTTTACGACATACAACAATATCCAAAATAAACTTTCAATTAGCTACTGCAATTACCAAAACAATTCATGACAACAATTAACAACAACGGGACGGAACGTGCCTACGATCCACAATCATATCAACTACATATGTGCGCTACATGGCCTCATATTAGCTCACGCAGTCTTACCACTGTCACACCTCGTTTTGCATATTGGGATCCACAATACCAAACATATGATATCGCAACACAACGGGACGAAACGTGCCCACGATCCAACACACATAACCATAGCAAGCTTAAAAATATTTTAACACGATAACAAGCATCATTCTCACCCCAAAATAACATGAGAAAAATAGGCTATGAAACTCACATTTGCTTAGCTTTCTAAAAGATTCCAACAATAAGCTTCACAAACAACTAGCATAAATCTATACAACAAAATAACTCTGTGTTTAACACCGCTACTAAAGCCAAAGCTAATGCAACATGTAACAATCCATATGAAGGATGTATCAGGTAGTTTATTAACCTTCAGGGTCCACCCCTACACCAATACCCAATTTAAACCACTTCATAGCAGTATAACTATTTAGTCCACAATTTGTTCAAAACAGCAGAATTTTAACGTTGACTAACGTAACCCAAAACCTCTACTTACTGACCTCCATAATTCATACAAAAAAATACATATTGATTTTTTTGTTTTTTTTTTTTTTTTCCCCCCCCAAATTTATGATTATATTAACTACCTCATGATATTCCAAGAGCATTACAGCCCAAGTAACTCCTAAAAAATCAAGACTTCAAACAGTCGCTAATTCTGATCTGTAGACACTAAAACGTTTGGACCTAAAAAACCTACTTAGACTCCAAATAAGAAGCTCTCTTTTGGGGGATTTCTAATAGACACATAGAACTAAACTATTGTAGAAGGGCTAAGCTAAATTCGAATTTTAATGGGGGTTTTATACCTCGTAATCTGACCTAAATCTGACTCGTATTTACTGATTTGACAATGTTTCTTGCAACCAACGTTTGAATGACTTCCCGACCTCAAAAACCTTCGAGGCTGGATGTGATGAAACTAGACTACTCTGAGATACTTATAGACACGGAAACTGAACAAAAACTATACCATCATTCATGATATGGCCGAAACAAACACAGCCCTAAATTCTGCCCCAATCTAAATCAAATTCTAACGCGAATTAAGTTTAACCAAGTACATCCATAAGCTTCTAATTAAACCCTAATCATTATAACATGATTATTATATCATTAATTACTGATCTTAATGAACCCTAATTACCCACCACATTAATTATTACTACATGATTAAAGATTAATAACTAACAAAGATTAATTAAAACTTACCTTAGAGCTTGATTTCTTCACAAAAGCAAAAACCCTAATTTTTCCTCCTCTTTTCTCTCTTGTTCGACCGGTTCTACAAAGGGGGAAGGGTTTAGGATTTTATTTTGTATTCATAGGCCCCCAATTAATTATAGATAAAATCTAATTAGAGTTTGTTTCTGTAGATTATAAATGACATATAAGAACAAGGAATTAAAACAGATCTGGAGGAATGGTAAAGTGAAATAAATGTGTAGCCATATTATTAGAGATAAAGGAATAAAGAGATGGGAAGATGTGTGTGCTTGAGAGAAAACACACACTCACACACTTTTACAAAATGTGAGCTTCACCCCTCCATGGAAGTATGGAGGGGGTATTTATAGTCCTAGTGACATACAACTATCATACTTAGTCATTATTAGTCCCTGTATGTCACAATATAAATGAACTAATGTAATTCCGGATATGTCACCATATTTTAAGGCTAACAATCTTCCCCCAATATGTGGACACATACGGAATTACTTACAATGTTCCTATCAGGTACAAATACAACAGAAATAAAGTCTTCCAAAGCACTTCCAAAGCTGAAGATGTCTTCTGAGTTCTCCTTGTCTTGAAACTTGTACTCCAGCTTGGATCTTCATTGTCTTTACTTGTACAGGAACCATTGTAGTATGCATGAATGATTAACTTCCCCCCAATCCCAGCAGCATGTCTGAAAAGCTTTATTCATAGACTCCTTTTGGCGAAGTTTCTGAATCAGCTTCCCCCCAAACCAACATCCCTATCTTAAGCAGATTCTGAAACTTTGAAGTAGCTTGAACAATCTTCTACTTGTCATTGACGTGCACAGCGGAATTTGTAGAAGTTAAACACACCAAATACTCTTGCTTCCTTGTCATAGGGCTTGGTGAATATTCGTTCGGAGTGCATGCGAGAAATCAACAACAATTCTTCTCACGTATGCAGAATACTTCATAAACCATACTAAGTAAAGTAGTCTACACTACTTCCCCCTGGAGTTGACATGGTAACATCAAAGTCAACTAAGTCCCGGATGTACACATTTTCCCCCATGATGGTTGCGAACTCTCGGAAGCATCATTGTCGTGTACGCCCTAATCACAGAAGTTCTTGACTTAAGCACACATCTTGAGATCTCAAACAAAGCATTATCTCTCTTGTCTTCAGAAAACCGTAGAGAGAATGAAGCAAGAAATCAGAGAAAAAACTTGGGTATAATCAAGGTCTTGTATATGAATGTCGTTGAAAACCTTGAGAATATGCTTAGACTGGAAGTATCCTTTGTCTGAAATGCAGTGGAGAATTTGTTTGATTACATCTCAACCATTAAACTCTTTGGCTAACTTTACCAACCTCGAATTCTGTCGGCTATTGTTGTGATCACTTGTGAAGTAAACCCGATATACCAAACTTGAAAATGAAGTGAAATCCCCCAAATTTGTTACTTAAGCTTGCACTGTTGTGATTGAAGAACGGTGCAAGATTAAATCTATACGTACTCTATACCCTACCGCATAAGTATAAGAAGTACAACACCTCTTGAAATTATCCACATCGACTTCTGCGTGTGACACTGAGTACTACAACGTAACTCCTTTAAGTGATAGTTATCCAGGTCTGCAACCAACCACCCCTGACTGCTGGTAACTAGATAATTCAAGTCTTAATCATCTGCTGTATACGTTCAAGCAAGTCATCAATCGATAAAAAATAAAAGAAAGTCTCGATGATGAAATAAGTAGACGCCTTCGTGAAATCTAACTTCAATCTCAAATAAGGGATACCAAATCAACTTCGTGAACACTTGTCATCGTAATCCGAATCTCTAGCCGTTTGTCATTTATCGAATCTCTTCAGAATCGTTTTAGTGTTATGTATCATGTTTGTTGTTTGTTTGTTGTTGTTCAATTGTCATGAAACTAGGACGGATGTTATTTTGAATTGTAGTCAACGGATAAACATCGTCTAGTCTAAACTTGTCGTGATAGCTTTTTTTTGTACCCGGACCAATCTACATACCCGGATTAATTCAATCATGTGACCCGACCTACTTTGAAACACACCGCGAGTCCATCACCAATGATACTCGGACTGACTAACAACACCGGCCCAAAATAGATAATCTATTAAGCATTTTCGGCCTAATATAATATGACCAGCCCATCAATATAAATGTTTGACCCACTGTTCTATTTCTATTATATCCGACCCATTTAATTTGTTATACAGCCCAAGTGACAACCGAAATTATACTCGGATCAAGAGGATAAATAGATAGATACCACCCAATATTAACCACTACCCATTATTCTTAAACCTAATCTTCCACACACATAGTTCTAACGCCTCTCTCTATTCCTCTCTCTCAATCACAGATCTCTCAAAAAAAACGCATCAATACCAGACCTTTTGCCAGTATAAACATTCACGCATCCACTATATCAAACAAACAATAAGCCACACATGAAGTCTTTCTTAGACTTGAATTCGAATAGCGATTACAAACCTAATCCCTATATTGTTGTCCTTAATCGAACACTCAAAAATTGAAAGGTGCGACATCAGATCACAAAGATGGACTCGGTAGTGCTTCCTTTTGTTTGTTTGACTTTTAATCGAATCAAAGGATGATTATAACAGATTTGTTACAAATCTTTCTTTATATTCAAAAATTAAATAAGGTTTTGAACCTGCACATTGATCTATGATGATATCAATTTTTTTCGTGTAAATGATCTTTAAGGTCTACATATCTATTTGAATAACACGAAAAAAAATCTGAGATCACTTTATTTGTATTTGTTTTCGGGTCTTGGTGTGGATTTAGAGGAGATGATGTTGAGACGAGGGTTGTAGGATTTAGATTGATGGATTTGTGATCTTGTGGGCTGTGACGATGGGATTTGATTGACTGTGGAGGTTGTTTTGATTTCATTGTAATTGTGGTGTTGGATTGTTGGTTTAAATTGATTGATGATGATTGCTTTAAGCATCGAATCGTTTTTTTCTATCTTTGTTCATTGTTGTTGGTTTAGACATGGACTCAATGAGTTTGACCGGGTCAACTCAAGTAAATACCGAGTTGACTCAGGTTGGATCTTGGTATACCAAAACGCAACCAGCCATGAACCCAGCAAAACGCAACCCCTTTTTTTCCGAGTCAAAACGCAACAGAAACCAAAACGCAATGTTTCTTGAAATTTTGCCATAGTTTATCTTCATAAAAATCATAAATTTGTCTTCAAAACGCAATGAAAGAGTGGACAAAACGCAATGGCAAAACGCAGCCAACCTGTCAAAATGCAACACCCAAAACGCAACTACCAAAACGCAGTTGACTTTCTCCTTAAAATTCGGATCTGGTTGTCTTTTTCTCTTGCATCAAAACGCAACCAAGAAATATATGAATAACCATCTGCTGCTGCTGCTTTTAAGCAAAAAAAATAACAGATTTGAACAAGAAAATAACAACAACAAAACTATAAATAAACAGTAACTTTCTCCCTTGAATGAATAGTAACACTATCAATGAACAGTGATGTGAATAGTGATATGAACAGTATCCGAAACAAATATAACATGGCAACATTATAACAACAAACAATGAAACGGAACACACCCCTGCAGCTTTGATACCAATTGTAGATTATAAATGACATATAAGAATAAGGAATTAAAACAGATCTGGAGGTATGGTAAAGTGAAATAAATGTGTAGCCATATTATTAGAGATAAAAGAATAAAGAGATGGGAAGATGTATGTGCTTGAGAGAAAACACACACTCACACACTTTTACAAAATGTAGCCTTTACCCCCTCCATGGAATGTGATTATAGTGGTATGGAGGGGGTATTTAAGTCCTATGAACATACAACTATCATACTAGTCATGTATTAGTCCCAATAATGACTACACTATAAATGAACTAATGTAATTCCGGATATGTCACCATATTTTAAGGCTAACAGATTCCTTTTATATCTTCTTTTTTTCTTTTCTTTCCCTTATCCGGCCGAATGGCATCTTTTCCTTTTATTTTTTATTTTTATTTATTTATTAATTAATTACTTAATTATTTACATTACCTAAGTTTTTATAAAAACAAACGCTTATTATGCGCATAACCTTTATGCGTACAACGCAATTACTAGACTTTTTAAAAATAATTAACTTTTCATTTTTATTAAACCTAACATTCCAAAAATAGAAATTTCATTTCTTTCATATCCTTACCACTAAAACTTAATCTCATCCTAATATTACTAACACATAAATACATATACGTATAATTACTTACACAATTAACGCGAAACCGCTTCAATCACCAAAATCATTTCCTTGTCACTAAAAGTGAACGAAATGAACTCCACAAAATCCAACACAAATCCAATCCCAATGAGACGATCACGCTCAATGGATTGATTATCAAATCTCACATAACCCACAAAAACACATAAGACACGTATAAACACATATAACACATATCCCAGACATTGCAACAGATCCATAAGTCAACACTAATAGTTTGACTAACCTGCTCAAGTCATGGTTGTCACAGTATCCCCTCCTTTAGGAAATCTCGTCCCGAGATTTAACTAGCCGATTCATCAGTTCGCTCAACGAACAACTGAGGGTACTTAGACTTCATATAATCTTCGCGTTCCCAAGTAAACTCAGGTCCACGCTTAGAATTCCAACGAACTTTCACAAGCGATATTCTACTACGTTTTAAACTCTTAATTTCACGGTCCATAATTTCCACAGGTTCTTCAACAAAACAAAGAGTTTTGTCAACCTTAATCTCGTCCAATGGCACATGCAAACTAGCATCCGCCAAACACTTCTTTAGGTTTGACACATGAAACGTGTCATGTACTCCACTCAATTCCTCAGGCAATCTCAATCGATAAGCTACAGGACCGACTCTTTCAAGAATCTCAAATGGCCCTACATACCTTGGTGCCAACTTACCCTTTTTCCCAAAGCAAATTATACCTTTCCAAGGCGACACTTTTAACCTAACCCGATTTCCTACTTCAAACTCTAACGGTTTGCCTCTATTATTAGCATAGCTCTTTTGACGATCTTTTGCCGCTTTGAGCTTCTCTTTTATCAATACCACTTTATCAGTCGTCTCTTAAACAACTCAGGTCCAATCAAAATACTTTCACCAATCTCAGCCTATAAAACAGGCGACCTACACTTTCTTCCATACAATGCTTCAAACGGAGCACATATTATGCTCGAATGATAGCTATTATTGTAGGAAAACTCAGCTAACGGTAGATGAACATCCCAGCTATCACCAAAATCAATTACACATGCTCTAAGCATATCCTCTAGAGTCTGAATTGTACGTTCACTTTGATCATCCGTTTGGGGATAATAAGTCGTACTCATACCCAACCTCGTCCCTAAAGCCTTTTGTACAGTCTACCAGCATCGCGAAGTAAACCATCCATCCCTATCTGAAATAATTGACACAGGGACTCCATGTCGAACGACTATTCCGTCGATGTAAATCCTTGCTAATCTTTCCGTACTATAGTCTTCTCTTATAGCCAGAAAATGAGCCGACTTAGTCAGTCTATCGACTATGACCCAAATCGTGTCATGCCCATTCTTTGACCTAGGCAGCTTAGTGATAAAATCTATAGTGATCTTATCCCACTTCCATTCCGGTATTTTAGGTTGTTGCAATAAGCCCGAAGGCCTTTGAGCTCTGGCCTTTACTTTAGGACACGTAAAACACTTACTAACATATAGTAGCAATTCCTCTCTTCCCATTCCTGGCCACCAATACATATCTCGTAGATCATAATACATCTTATCCGCTCCAGGATGTACAGAATACTTAGACTTATGGGCTTCGTCCATGATTGTAATCCTTACATCACCTACCAAAGGAACCCATATACGATCCAAAAAGTATAGACTTCCATCATCTCTCTTTTCCATTTGTTGCTCCAACCCATTTAATCTCTCGCTAGAAGAATTCTCTTGCTCAAACGCTTCTTTTTGAGCCGCCAAAATCAACACCTTCATTCCAGATTGAATCGTCATTGCATAGCGCGAACACTTAGCTTCCACACTTCTTCCTACTTTGATGGCTCCGCCACCACATTCGCCCTACTAAGTGATGGTACGAATCTCACACACTCATAGTCACTAAACAGCTCAATCCCATATCTTTGACGCATATTCAAATCCTTCTGATCAAATATGTGCTGAAGACTCTTATGATCCGTGTATATAACACTCTTCGTGCCATAAAGATAATGTCTCCAGGTCTTAAGCGCAAACACAACCGCTCCTAACTCCAAGTCATGTGTAGTGTAATTCTTCTCATGAATCTTCAATTGTCTAGATGCATAGGCAATTACCTTGTCTCTTTGCATCAACACACATCCCAATCCTTGATTAGACGCATCACAGTAAACTACGAAATCTTCCACTCCATCAGGTAGAGACAAAACTGGCGCATCGCATAAATTATTCTTCAAGGTCTAAAATGCCGCTCATGCTTCTTTACCTAACTACTCATTCTTTTGATTTTTTTGAGTTAACGAGGTGAGAGGTTTGGCAATCTTGGAGAAATTCGCGATAAAACGTCGATAATAACCAGCCAGCCCTAGAAACGATCTAACTTCAGATGGTGTAGTAGGGGCCTTCCAGTTCTTCACTGCTTTGATCTTACTCGGGTCAACATGAATACCACTTTGATTCACCATGTGACCAAGAAAATGCACCTCTTGTAGCCAAAATTCACACTTAGAGAATTTGCCGACAACTTCTCCTTGTCAACAACTCAAAAATTATCTTAGATAACCTTGTTATGCCTCCTTCTCTTTTGAATATAACAAGATGTTCATCGAAGAATACGATAACAAACTATCCAAATATGGTTTACAAACTCGGTTCATCAAATCCATAAAAATAGCCGGCGCATTGGTCAATCCGAAAGGCATAACGGTAAACTCAAAATGCCCATACCTTGTTCGGAACGCCGTCTTCGGAATATCATCTTCATGCACTCTAAGCTGGTGATAACCAGATCGAAGATCTATCTTAGAAAAATAACGCGCACCTTGCAATTGATCGAATAAGTCATCAATCCTCGGAAGAGGTAGACGAATCTTCACTTTAGCTGTTCATTTCCCGATAGTCGATACACATACTTATATCCATCCTTCTTCTTCACGAATAGCACAAGTGCTCCCCATGGAGAATGACTAGGTCGTATGAAACCCTTGTCTTGCAGCTCCTTCAGCTGTTCAGACAATTCTTGCATCTTCGAGGGCGCTAAACGATAGGGAGACTTCGCAACAGGCGTCGCTCTAGGAATTAATTCGATACGAAACTCAACTTGTCGTTGCGGTGGTAATCCTTTCAAGTCATCCGGGAATACCTTGACAAACTCTCGGACCACGGAAATATCACTAATCTTAGGTTCGTCCACTTTTGCATTCTTCAATGCCTTAGTTGATTCTTCGACACGTTCTCCATGAACTCTCAGTATCTCGCCATCCACTAAGGGAATTTCTACTATACTTATCACGTGACCTACAATCATCGACCTTATTGGGGAGACCAGTCAATTCCTACTATCACATCAAAACTACTGTGCCCTAAAGGTATCAAATCTATAGTGAATAGGGAAGATCCTAGTTTTAGTTTACAACCACGGATAATCCTATCAGCTTTCACTTTCTTACCATCAGCTATCTCTATCACATAACCAGGATTTGCTATATTAGATTTCATATTAAGTATAGGCGCAAATTTAGTAGAGATAAAACTAAAATCAGCTCCATAATCAAACAGAACAGTAGCAAAATGATCGTTTAAAGAAAAAGTACCAGTGACAACGCTTGAATCCTTAGCAGCCTCTGCCGCATTCATGCTTGCATTGTACGCTCTTCCTCTAACTTGATTCCCACCACCACGATCATTACGACGCCATCCCAAAGCTAGCTGATTCCCAGATTGTCCAGATTCTCGGTTCAACTTGGGACAAACATTTCTGAGGTGATTAGGGTCACCACACTCGTAACATGCTCTTTGGTTAGGCCTTGCATCAACGGCATTCACAGGTGCTGCCGGTATCGCAGGTGAACGACAATCTCTCGCAAAATGGCCGGGCCTCTGGCAATTGAAACATACCCTACAATTAGCCTTCTCATGATGATGTGTACGACATTTAGCACACCAGGGTTGCGAACCAGCATACCCCTCTCTTGATGGAGCCGCCGCCACAAAGTTAGTACCTCCTTTTGCCTTCTTAACATCCCTTCCAGATCCACCAACCTTAGCAGGTTCATCCACACTCTTTCTCTTCTCAAAGCCCTTAGTTAGCGTTCCATTGCTAACAGCTTCATCAGTCAATATCCCAGCCTTTAGTATTGCACTTTGAATAGTAGCTGGTTGAGTTGCCTTGAGCATTCCTCGAATCTCAGGCGCCAATCCAGCCATATACCTCTTAATCCTTGCAGACTCAGGTGTAACCAAATGGGGAACCAATTTGGCTAACTTATGGAATCGATCCGTGTACCCAGCATGATTAGCTCCAATCATCTTGTGATTCCAGAACTCATTTTCCAGTCTTTCCATCTCATTACTCGGGCAAAACTCTTCCACCAGTAATGCCTTGAAATCATTCCAAGACATAGCATTTGCCACTTCTCTACCTCTTGCTTGGACTTGAGTATTCCACCAAGTCAAAGCTTTGTTCACCAATGAACTAGCGACATACCTCACCTTTTGGTTCTCAGCACAACCACTATTATCAATTACAGTTTCCATCCTCTCTATCCAACGCGTAAGTACAACTGCACCACCCTTCCCATCATACTCCTTTGGGTTACAAGACATAAAAGACTTGTAGGTACACCCATTGTTACCATTTCCACCATTGCCACCATTGGCACCATTACCATTACCATTACCATTGTTCGCATTAGCATTGACACTAGCAGTCACTTGATTAACTATTTCAGGTAAGAGGTTTTGCAGTTGCTGCGCAAGAAGAGTCGCAATGTCAGGAGGGTTTTCATCCTCACTAGTAGCATGACGTGGAGGCATTTCTGAATCGAAGATACAAAACGTTAGGCGACACCCTACAGACTTCTATCCCATACATATACGTACAATCATAACACCAACAATCACCTTAACTCAATCCCAGCAATGCATACTGCAAGTCACTGTGTTTGGCCGCATGTATAATTATGTTGGCCACCATAATTATAGATGCCCCCTTCCACGCATGTACTCACTCCTATGAAAACACTTCATGCACATAATCTAACACATTGCACATATGATCATCACACAATATCACACAATAGAAGGAATAATTCTTAATGCTTAAGCCTTATTATTAAAATACTTGAATAATATTTGACACCAAAATAACATCTCGAACAATAGCTTCAAACGCCTACTAAAACAAAATGAATGACGAGGACGAACATGACACAAACAAAATACGATACTAAATAACGGCTCATGCTTCACTCCTTCATTGATCTTCCATTTCAAACGGTGTGGGGACAATTACTTGTAGTAGATTCACTATTTAAGTGGGCTTCTTCTTCCTCACTCAGCCATCCATTATGGTTTCCCTCAGACTGAGGTATCCTATAGGGTGCAAACCCAGTCTTAGCATATACTTGCTCATTTTCCATAAGATCTACAAATCCATATAAGTTATAAGGCTAAGGTTTCTTCTCTTCTTCTTCTTGAATGAAATGAGGAAATCGTCCTCCAAAGCGGGTAATAGTACCATCCTTAGCAATTACCTTAGTTACATACTCCTCGACTTCCTTACCAAAAGTCTTAACCCAACTCAACTCTTCCTCGATAGAAACACGAAACCGTATAAAAGCAGGGACTCGAATTCTGCGGTTAGTCCACTTCCTCCTACCCACTCTCCTACAACCAGTTGCAAACACAATGTTCCAACAGTAATGCTGACGCTTAGGAGGAGACATACTACGATAGACAACATAACATATACTATATCAGGATACGGATCTCAAAATAACTAAGAGAAAAAAAACTAAACTTATTATAATATAATATATATATATATATATAGGGGACCGTTCTTTGCAGAACCATTTTTTTGTACAGAACCCTACAGAACCATCTAAAACATGCATGAAAAAAAGAATCAAAAAAATGCCCTAAAAAACCAAACAGATGCCCTAATTTTTTCAGACTAAAAATTAGTTTTTCAGGCAAATATGGCCTCGATATAATGTCTGTAAAAACTCAAAAACCAAACAGATGCCCTAATTTTTTCAGGCTATACAAAAGATTTTTTAGGGCATCTGTTTAGTTTTTTAGGGCATCTGTTTGGTTTTTTGGGGTTTTTACAGAGAGTAAATCGAGGCCATATTTGCCTAAAAAAACAATTTTTAGCCTGAAAAAATTAGGGCATCTGTTTGGTTTTTTTAGGGCATTTGTTTGATTTTTTTGGGTTTTCTGGGTTTTCCACCGAAATTAGGTTTTCTCATGATCCCGTCCCTATATATATATATATATATATAGTATAATGTACTTCATGAAATTTAGGGAAAATAAGCATAATAGGTATATACTTACATATAAGCCCTAAATGCATCTATATGAGGGACCCTTAAGCTATAGTCTAGGCTCAACCACCTAGTTCTCTATAACCAATGGCTCTGATACCAATCTGTCACACCCCGCCAAGGCGAAAACGCAAGGCGTAAACAAGAATGGATATCATCACAACACATGGTGTCTATATAGAGAATACTAAAATGAAAACTAAAGTAAAGCAAAGACACAAAGTGTCATAACAATACCCAAAACCTAACGGTGTCTTTATTAATGAGAAAGAGGTCTCATCAATAAATGACATGCAAAACATAATCCAAACAGTTCATGCAAACGCATTTACTCAAAAAGAAAGCATAAATAAACTCCACGCATCCTACGGTCTCTTCTAGCCACTTCGCTCTATCTTAGCACCATTAAGCTCACCAGAAAATGATTATTAAAACGTCAACATAAAGTTGAGAGAGAATCATAGGTTTGCGACATACAACAATATCCAAAATAAACTTTCAATTAGCTGCTGCAATTACCAAAACAATTCATGACAACAATTAACAACAACGGGACGGAACGTGCCTACGATCCACAATCATATCAACTACATATGTGGGCTACATGACCTCATATTAGCTCACGCAATCTTACCACCGCCACACCTCGTTTTGCATATTGGGATCCATAATACCAAACATATCATATCGCAACACAACGGGACGGAACGTGCCCACGATCTAATACACATAACTATAGCAAGCTTAAAAACATTTTAATATGACAACAAGCATCATTCCCACTCCAAAATAACATGAGAAAAAGAGGCTATAAAACTCACATTTGCTTATCTTTCCAAAAGATTCCAACAATAAGCTTCACAAACAACTAGCACAATCTATACAACAAATTAACTCATGTTACACACTACTAAGCCAAAAGCTTAATGCACATGTAACAATCATATGATGGACGTCTAAGGTGTTTTATTAACCCCATGGGTCACCCCGACACCATACCCAACTTAAACCACTTCATTAACAAGTTTCACTAGTTAGTCACAATTTGTTCAAAACTGCAGAATTTTAACATGACTTAACGTACTCAAAACCTTTACTTACTGACCTCCATAATTCATACCAAAAATCACCTATATTCATTTATGAGTATATTAACTACCTCATGATTCCCAAAATCCATTTACATGTACAAGTACTCCGAAGAAAATCAAACTTTAAAACAGTCCTAATTCGGATCTGATTGCACACTAAAAAGTTTGGACTTAAAAATCATACTTAGAGTCCAAATCAGAAGCTCTCCTTTGGGGGATTTCTAATAGACACATAGAAATAAACTCCTGTAGAAGGGCTAAGATAAATTCGAATTTTAAGTGGGGGGTTTTATACCTCGTAATCTGACCTAAATCTGACCCGTATTTACTGCTTTGACAACTTTTCTTACAACCAATGTTTGAATGACTTCCCGACCTCAAAAACCTTCGAGGCTGGATGTACTGAAAACTAGACTCTCTGAGCTACGTTATAGACACCGGAAACTTAACAAAAGCTATTACCATCATTGAGATAATGGCCGAACAATACAGCCCTAATTCTGCCTCAATCCAAATCAAATTCTAACGCGAATTAAGTTTAACCAATTACATCCATAAGCCTCTAATTAAACCTTAATCATTATAACATGATTATTATATCATTAATTATTGATCTTAATGAACCCTAATTATCCACCATATTAATTATTACATGATTAAAGATTAATAACTAACAAGGATTAATTAAAACTTACCTTAGAGCTTGATTTCTTCACAAAAGCAAAAACCTTAATTTTTCCTCCTCTTTTCTCTCTTGTTCGACCGGTTCTACAAAGGGGGGAGGGTTTAGGATTTTATTTTGTATTTATAGGTCTGTTGTTCAAATTATAATACACGTAATAATATCCAAAGTATAGAAAATTTCAAAACTACCCTTGAGGACAAAGGTAGTAGGAAAAATCTTACAAAAATACTACACGTTTAACCAGTAAGTGATTACCGGGTCGTTTTCCCAAAGACTTATGAAATTGAGACCTCGTTTGTTATTTGGACAATGACTTGAATTGGTTCGAAGATGATTTGTTTTCTAAAATCCTAATAGTGAGCAAATAAATGGACAATTAAACCTAACTACGAAAAAATGATAACGGGAAATAAAGTAAACACGACAAATAAGCTAGAACACTAAAATTAAGCCCTAAATACTTTTCTAAACTTTTTCTAATCCTAAATGACTAATTAAAAGTAAAAAAAGCTAAGGAAATTCTAAACCGAGAGTAATTTGAGCTAAAAACGAAGAAAACGAGAACTGGGATCGAATCCCGTTCTTTAAAAATTGAACTTTCAAAATATTAACCCTACGGAAGTAAATTTCAACCTAAGCCTAGAATATGATAAAAGAAAATTTTATAAAAAAGAAAATTATTTTTTGATTATTTTTCTATTTTTTATGATTTTTTAAAGTTTATAACAAAATTAATTCACGAAAAATATAAAACTTTAAGGTTAAAATCCTAAAAATTTTCTAAAAATAGCTTATGATAAGCAGGATGCAAGAAAAATGAGAAATCCTAAATAGCTAAACTAAATAAGCCGGGAAAATTCAATTAAGCACTCGAAGTGCTTATTATATATAAAGCTCAAAAAAGGGTTAAAAGGTTTGATTGTGCAAAGTAAGACGTAAAAGTCCCAAGGGCACGTTAGTGAGGGGTGTGTGTGTTGAGTGCTTATAAAAGGGTTGATGCTAAGTTGAGGTCGGGGGTTCGAGTCTTGCTCACCCCTGACTTCCTTGGTTTCCCCTTTTTATTTTTTTTGCAAAAACCTAAAAAGCAAAGTTGTTAAGCATGTAAAAATAAGCCATATTTGTGAAAACAACTTTTTTTTAAATCTAAAATAAGCTAGAAAATGCTTAAACAAACTGTCAGATAACACTTAACATTTTTTTTTCTTTTTAACAAAACTAAAGAAGCTAAAAACTGAAATAAGCTACACTAGGACTAAATAAGCTATTCACTACTTATTACTAACTAAATAAGCTAACATGAGCTAAAAATGAGCATAAAGAATAAGCCATAAGCTAAAGATTTCAAATAAGCTCTTAGTGAAAAACTGAAAACCAAACAGATAACTTAGCTACTTTGAGCTTATTTTGCAATAAGGAAACAGATCCTTATGGCAATCTAACTTATATCTACTTAAAGCCTGGCCTATAAGCTACTTGAAACAATAAAAAAAAAGCATTTTGAAATTCAAATAAGCACTGAAAAAGTACAATGAAAAAGCTACTTATGCTGTTTTTGATGTTTTTGGTTTTTCTATGAAAAGCTAGAATAAGCTGAATCCTGGACTAAATAAGCTATAAACAACTTAATTTTAACCTAATAAGCTTGTTAAGACATAAATTAAACAAAAACTTAATGCAATAAGCTGAAAATCAAATAAGCACTTTGGTATAAACTGCTAACCAAACAGGCCTTAAGGGAACTTTTAGGCTTATTTTTCAATAAGCTAAAAGATCCTTATGGACTTTTGGCTTATACCACTTAAAACTTTGACCTAAAAGCTACTTAAAACCACTTTTAAAAAGTATTTTGAAACTCAAATGCTTAACTCAAAAGCTTAATGAAAAAGCTGTTTATGAAATTTTACCTTACTTTTGGTTTTTTGAATGAAAAGACAGAAAGCTAATTTTAAGCTTAAAAACTGATGACTTAATGAACTTTTAAAAGAAAACTAAGTTGAAACAGATCTACTATTACCTAAAATCTACTTGTGAACAAAATTTGAAATTCTAAAAACTATTTTTACCTGCTGATTTTTAAGTTAGAAAATAGCTATTTGTCTATTTTCTCTACTGATGCATTTGACCACCAAATCTAAAAACTAACAAATGCAGGCTAAAGTGACTAGTTCTTACACTCTAACTACAGCAAGCTTAAAACATTTTAACACAACAACAAGCATCATTCTCACCCCAAAATAACATGAGAAAAATGGGCTATGAAACTCACATTTGCTTAGCTTTCCAAACGATTCCAACAATAAGCTTCACAAACAACTAGCACAATATATACAACAAAATAACTCGTGTTACACGCTACTAAGCCAAAAGCTTAATCCACATGTAACAATCATATGATGGAAGTCTAAGGTGTTCTATTCACCCTCTACTTACTGACCTCCATAATTTATACCAAAAATCATCTATGTTCATTTATGAGTATATTAACTACCTCATGATTCCCAAGAGCCATTTACATGCATAAGTACTCCTAAGAAAATCAAACTTCAAAACAGTCCCAATTCGGATCTCTTTGCATACTAAAAAGTTTGGACCTAAAAACCATACTTAGACTCCAAATCAGAAGCTCTCCTTTGGAGAATTTCTAATTGACACATAGAACTAAACTCCTGTATAAGGGCTAAGCGAAATTCGAATTTTAAGTGGGGATTTTATACCTCGTAATCTGACCTAAATCTGACCCGTATTTACTGCTTTGACAACGTTTTTTGCAACCAACGTTTGAATGACTTCCCGACCTCAAAAACCTTCGAGGCCGAATGTTTTGGAAACTAGACTCTCTGAGCTACATCATAGGTGTCGGAAACTTGACAAAAGCTATTACCATCATTGAGATATCAGCCAAACAACACATCCCTAAATTCTGCCCCAATCTAAATCAAATTCTAACGCTAATTAAGTCTAACCAATTACACCCATAAGCTTCTAATTAAACCCTAATCATTGCAATATGATTAAACATCATTAATTTACTGATTTTACAAAACCCTAATTTCATTATAATAATTATTACATGAATTAATGATTAATAACTAACAAGGATTAATTAAACATACATTAAAGCTTGTTTCCTTCACAAAATCAAAACCCTAAAATTTTCTCTTCTTCTTTTTCTCTTGGATCGGTCGAACAGTATATGAGAGAGGGTTATGGGATTTTATTTTGTATTTATATGCCCCCAATTAATTATAGATAAGATCTAATTAGAGTTTGTTTTCTTTTAAAACTATTTTTTTTCTTTTCTTTCCCTTATCCGGCCGAATGGCATCTTTTTTTTTATTTTTTTTATTAATTAATTACTTAATTATTAACATTACCTTAAGTTTTTATAAAAACCTAAGCTTATTTG
>BQNB010003774.1:31922-112382 GCA_026074375.1 Tanacetum coccineum
TCGAATCTAAGTTTTACAAACATACATAAAACTTAAATTTAAAAAGCGGTAAACTATTCAACCCCTCCCCCCTTCTAGTTTTCCACACAAAGTTACGGAATTGAGATATTTTCTTGGCTTGGTGAACTATTACCGCAGGTTCATCATAGGATACTCGGCTATAGCATCCCCTTTGACGGACCTATTAAAGAAGAACAAAGCTTGGATATGGGACAAAGAGTGCCAAGCAGCATTTAAGAGTTTGAAGAAGGCGATTATAGAAGAGTCGGTGTTGAGACTACCGGACGTGACCATGCCTTTCGAGTTACACATAGATGCATCAGACTTTGCTATTGGAGAAGTTCTAATGCAAGATGGATACCCGATCGCATTCGAGAGCCGGAAGTTAAACGAGACAGAAAAGAAGTACACGGTGCAAGAGAAAGAGATGACTACGGTTGTCCATTGCTTGAGGATTTGGAGGCATTATTTGTTGGGTTTGAGATTCGTGATCAAGACGGATAACATTGCCACGAGTTATTTTCAAACCCAAAAGAAGTTAAGTCCCAAGCAAGCTCGTTGGCAAAACTTCCTAGCCGAGTTCGACTACCAATTGGAATACAAGCCGGGGAAGGCTAATGTCGTAGCCGACGCATTGAGTCGCAAGGCGGAGTTTGCGGCCATTACACAAGCCGAATTCTTCCTCCAAGACCGAATAAAGGAATGGTTGGAACATGATCCTTTGGCCAAGAAGATCATATATTTGGCGAAAGATGGGAGGACCCAGATATTTTGGCTCAAAGGAGACATGTTATTCACCAAATCAGCTTTACGTGCCAAAGTGGGGCGATCTTAGGCGAGCAATCTTGAAAGAGTGTCATGATTCAAAGTGGGATGGTCATCCGGGGATTACGAGGACGTTGGCATTGGTTGAGGGCACTTATTATTAGCTAAGGATGGGGGACGATGTTGAGACATTCGTGCGAACGTGCCTTATTTGCCAACAAGACAAGATAGAGCAAAAGAAGTCGGAAAGATTGTTAGAACCTTCACCGACGCCCAAGGGACTATGGGAGAGTGTTTCCATGGACTTTATCACATGCTTGCCGAAGTCGGAAGGGGGTGGAAGTATTATAGTGGTGGTGGATCGATTCTCGAAGTATAGGACTTTTATAGCCGCATCACCCGATGTTATAGCGGATGATACGGCCAAGCTCTTCTTCAAGAATATGTTAAAGTATTGGGAGTGCCACATGTGATTATTAGTGATCGCGATCCGAGATTCACAGGGCGCTTTTAGACGGAGTTGTTCAACATCATGAGGACGGATTTGAACTTCTCCACGAGTTTTCATCCCCAAACATACGGGGCAAACGGAAAAGGTGAATGCACTATTGGAGCTCTATCTTCGGCACTATATGAGTGCCAACCAACATGATTGGGCTAAACTTCTTGATGTTGCTCAATTCTCTTACAACATGCAATGGAGTGAAGCCACGGGGAAGAGTCCTTTTGAGTTGGTCACGGGGCGCCAACCATTGACTCCTAATGCCTTAGCCGCATCATACGAGGGAAGCAGCCCAGCCGCTTACAAAACCATGAAGGAGTGGCACGAACAAGCGGATTTGGCTTGGACATCGTTGGACAAAGCGGCTAAGAAGATGAAGAAATAGGCGGACGAGAGGAGGAGATATGTCGAGTTCGAGGTTGGAGATCAAGTGATGGTGAAGCTCTTACCTCAACAATTCAAGTCATTGGGCAAGGTTCATAAGGGATTGATACTGAGGTATGAAGGCCCTTTCCCGGTGATTGAACGTGTTGGAAAGGTATCCTATCGAGTTCAACTACCGCCCAAGTTGAAGATCCACCCGCTCTTTCACGTTAGATTTCTCTAGCCTTATCATGGAGACGAGGAAGACCCGGAACGAGGGGTGTCCAAGCGGGCACCAACAGCGGTTGTTACTTCGTACGATCGAGAGGTCGAAGAGATTTTGTCGGACCGTACGATACGAAGACGAGGAGTGCCGAGCTATAAGGAGTACTTAATCAAGTGGCGTGACTTGCCCGATAGTGAAGCAAGTTGGGAAGCAGAAGACTTATTGTGGCAGTTTGCGCGAGATCAGGATATATCACGAGGATGGCACGACGAGGATGTCACGAGCTTAGGTGGGAGAGGATGTCACGTCCTGCCCGAATCTACGAGGTTATCCGGGATTCCGGATTGTTCTACACTTGACTAGAAGACTTAGAGAAATTCCATGGAAGGTGGGAGAAGGTCTTGGAAGCTCATGGAAGACTTAGAAACTTCTTGTAGAAGGTTGTAGAATACGGGCCCTTGTAATAAAGCCCATTTGTAACCCTAGTTTGTGTAGTATAAATAGGATCATCCTCATTTGGGGAAATCATCTCATTCTTCACTTGTATTCTCTCTTGTAAAGTTCTCTTTAGCAATACAAAGCATTTCCCCTTTCACTTGTGTTCCTTTCTTTAAAGCCCTCTTAAAATGTTGCCAATACGGCAATACCCTTTAATTTTTTTGGTTTTTTTATTTTTATTTTTATAATTTTGTTTGTGTTATGAAACTGTGAAACAGAAAGTGCGAACAAAAATTATAAAGTTTGACAAGTCGAAAGTATTAAACTGTCAAAAAATATGGAACATAAACTGGAAAAAAAATATTTTGTATTGTTAACTGAAAGGACAAAAAATAAGTAAAGTTAATATTTTTTGTACTTTTATAAAGTAGGGATCCTTATAACACAACCCTTTTCACTTAGGTCCCGTTTGTTTTATGACTTTGGCACTGTAGGGGTAGATTGACTCCTAAAAACATATGTTTGGTATAAAAATATAGGGCCATAGTTTGGGTTCAATGCCAAATATAAGCCCATATACGAATCCGGTGCACAAAACCAACTTTTAAAAAATGTGTTATGATGTCTTTTATCTTTTTCCCAAAAAAATAGACTCACATTTAATCTGCGCCACTCATTATAATTTATTACTTATTTGATAATAAAAAATATAATCAATTTTCTTTTTTTATTTTTAAAATAATAATATTATAACATTTATATTTTTTTTCTCTCATACCTTTTTACATCAAATCAAAACCCAAATTCAAATCTAAATTTTAATTCAAATCCAAATCTAAATCTATATCCAAAACCTTTAACGAACCAAACGGACCCTTATTCCATGAAGTGTATTAATGATTTGGTTTGGATGCAGATTTTAACGAATTGGTCAATAAGATACTCCAAATAGCATCATTGTATAGCAGGATGCAGATTTTAACGAATTGGTCAATAAGATACTCCAAATAGCATCATTGTATAGCAGGCATTCCAGTTGTTTTTCTGTCTAATCAGGCAAAAGTTTCACTCATTATTTATACTTTGAATTTGAGCTATCATGGCAATCAGAATATTTTATAACATATGGCTTTAAGGGGAACGTTTATTTTTTACCCCATGCGTCGTGCAAATGTCTAGTAAATATATGATCGAGCAATGTTATATTGTGCACGAATAAGGTTTCATATTTACTTATTACTCATATAAAAACAATTTGATTCACTTTGGGACATTTCAGTATAATGGTGTGGACGTTTATTTTCGAAAGAGTTCACTTTTAATTTGGACAAAGTTTATGAAATTCTTTGTAGCTACTTTATTCACAAATCAAATATCGTTTTTTTCCCACTAAAGTCTTCTTTAATTGAGTAGAATATGAAAGTATACAAATATTTTAGTACTAACAAAAAATAAAAACATGAACTTATAATTTTGAACTAAGAGAGCAATTTTGTTCAAAAAAAACTAAGAGAGTAATTAAATTTCTAAAAATAAATTTGACAATTAAACTAAGTAATAAATCAAAACTCAAAAAGCAAATAAGTGATTAGCGACATACCATCAATCCTCACATTGAGCGATTCATATTTTTTATGAGAAATGGTAGGTTGAGAAAAAGTTTATAAAATTATATTAAAAAAAGTGACTGTAAGTTTTAGAACTATATTATTTTATCTAGGAATAATAATAATAAAATGTATATAACTTATTTTGTTTTTGTTGTTTTGTGTTTTTTTTTGTTTTGATTTTGGTATTAAACACAAACTTTTTAAATTTCGAATTTTTTTAAACACAAACTTTTTAAACTAAATGATCACCGTTCACCGCTCTTAAATACTCCGCGCAAAACACACCCTAATATAAATCAAACAGGTCGCGTTAAAACATGATTTCTATCGTTTTAAAGTTATTCTATAAATAAAGGGGACAATAACAAAATTTTTTTTATAAAATTGGATCTAAGTTCATTTTTGTTGTTATGTGTAATTTTTTTTATTAAAATACAAAACATTCAAATTTCGATATTTGTGTGTATTTTGTGATCATTTTATCCTTACGTTTTTAACCATCTTGTTAACATCGAAGAATAAAATGATCATTGTACATGAATAAAATATAAACAAAGGTCAAAATTTGAAATATTTATGTTTTAATCGGAAAAAAGGCTACATAGAAAAAGAAAAAGTAGACAAGTTAGATTTTTTTTATTATCCCTTTTATCTATAGAATAATTTTAAAACGAAAGAAATGATGTTTTAGCGTGACATGTTGATTTATATTAGGGTGTGTTTTGTGCGGAGTATTTAAAAGTGGCGAGCATTGAGCGTTGTGATTTGGATGCTCATTTGGCAAGCAACAAGTACATTTATTTATTTTTCAGAATGCTCATTTTTCAATGCTTTATGAAGTAGCATCTAGGAGCGTTGAGCATTTAGAAGCTGTTTTACACATTATGATTACACCTACAATTATGTTATCAGATATTGATAACGTATAGTGTGGACCGACCCGGCCCACTCATACGATTATGGGCTTACTCATTGTTATCACTACTTGGGCCAACGGGTCGCGGTCGCGGAAACACGTCTGGCTGCGGCTGCCACAGCGCGGTTTCCAGCACGTGGCTTCTGCATGCAATATCTTTATAAGCTATTTTAGGAAAAGATAATCTAACTAGATAAGAGACACGCTCTGCTTATTTGAATAGGTTAAGATAAGGCCAAATCCCGAAGATATCGAACAAGTCTTGGGCCGAAAGATAAGGAAACCCTAGGGCCTACTTGACCTATAAAAGGAAGACGATTATCATCAATACAGGTATCGCATAAGCCCTAATTACATTCGATTATTCTCCAAAGCTGCATACTTACTCTCACGCCGGAGTCTAATCGTGGGATCCGCTCCCACGATAAGGTTAACGGTGTTTTATTCCTTGTGTAGGGATCCTGAAGCAAATTCACTTGGTACAAGAACGAGGTACTCCATACCCGAATAACCGCTTATTCGGGCCAAACACAACCTAACCCGACTTTTGTATCAATAAGTTGGCGCCATCCGTGGGACCCGAACCCACGATCACTCTCAGAAACAATGAGCGCAATGGCTAACGTTACCCTCATCATTGCCACTGTCAAAGAAAAGACGCTGAAGGAAGCAGATGACGTGCCCAATGCCTGCATCCTAGATTTCTGTGAAAAACACTACGAAGACATCTTGCCGATCATTATGGACAGGGTGCGTCATGACAAGCGAAAAGAAGTCCAAACCAGACTGGATATTGGAGAAAGCTCCAAGAAAATCCAAAGAGAAAGGGAGAACTCCCTGAACTCAAGGGTGGGAAACTCGCCTATAAGGTTCCATCATGAGAGATCCAGGACACGTGGCCGGGAAAGGCACGATGACAGAAACGTGTTTAACCACCTGAGCCACCGTAAGAAGAGCGTGCATGAGCGACTCAGTGATACCTACTTGCCAAGTATAACAAAGTCCGGGTCGAGTAGGTCGAGCTCTAAGGATCCCTCTCACAGTAGAGGTCGTTCCCTCAGTAAGGACCGTCCCCGAATCAGAGACCGCCTCCGTGGCGTCGAAGAATCATACAATGATACTTACTCCTCTCATGGGACTGGAACCAAGTATAGAAATCGCTCTCGTGACAGAGATCACTCCCATAGCGTGAAGAGATGGAGGGAAAGTGAATCCTCACCATCTCGCGGATCAGAAAGCAGCACCAGTAACAAAGGACACTAGAAGTCAAAGGCGAAAAGGCGCAAGCCAGCAGATGAAGAAGACCTGGTCGTACCCTGTACTTGCAAGGATGTAGATCCGTTCACACCTCGAATCCGCAACTTCAAAAGTTCGCGGAAGACACGAATTCCTAACAATGTGAAAACTTATAACGGAACCGGAGATCCGAAAGACCATTTGAAAATCTCCCAAGTCGCGGCACAGGTGGAACGTTGGGAAATGGCTACATGGTGTCACATGTTCAACTCTACCTTAATAGGGGCTGCGAGAGTCTGGTTCGATGAGCTACCTCCAGAAAGCATAGATGGGTACAAGGGTCTCAAAGCGGCTTTCCTAGCGTACTTCATGCAGCAAAAGAATTATGTGAAAGATCCAGTATAAATTCACAACATCAAGCAGATAGATGGGGAGACCATTGAAGAATTCATGGAGCATTTCAAAATTGAAACCGGAGGCATGAAGGGAGCCCCTGAGTGCATGCGAATCTCCTAATTCATGCATGGAGTCAATAACCCTAAATTGACAAAACGCCTCAATGAGCACGTCCCAAAGACAGTGGAGGAAATGATGACTGCCACCATGGCTTTCATACGGGGAGAAACTGCTGCCGCTTCCAAAAAGAAAGTTCACACACCTTGGAAGTCACAGGACCAGTCCAAACGGCACACCTCTGAGCGAAGATCTGACTTTCGAAACCAGCCAAAGGATGGGCGGGGGTCCAACAAGTTTACTCCCCTAACCAGAACGCCCAAAGAAATTTTCGCGGCTGAGTCAGGAAAGTTCAAACCACCACCGCCTATGGTAACCCCGGTAGAAAAAAGAAGCAGCAACAAGTTCTGCGAGTTCCACAATGATAAAGGACACAGCATTGATGAATGTATGCAGCTAAGAAAGCATATTGAAGAGTTGGTAAGAGCAGGCAAGCTCTCGCACTTCATTAAAGAAATCAGGCAAGATAGAGATCAACAAAAGACTGGAACAAAGGATGCTCTGGTCAAAGACAAAGCCGCGGCCATCTATATGATACAGCCGTGACAAAGAGTGACGCGACAGAAGGTGACACAGATTTTCGCTCACGTCAAGGAGATTACGTTCCCACCATTGACTGCCAATAAGGGAACAGAAGGTCCACTCGTTATAGAAGCGAAAATTAGTGGACATGCAATTCACCACATGTACGTAGACGGAGGCTCCTCGATGGAGGTACTTTATTAACACTGCTTCAACCGGCTCTGGCCGGAAATCAAGAGCCAAATGGTCCCGGTGACTACATCGCTAACCGGTTTTAGTGGGGAAACTATATGGCCGCTCGGACAGTTAAGGCTCTTGGTAACTATAGGAGACGCAGAGCATTCTACGAAAGCATGGATGAATTTTATAATAGTGAGGTCACTGTCACCGTACAACGGTATCATTGGAAGGCCTGGGATAAGAGAAATCTAAGCAGTACCATCCACGGCTCACAGGATGCTTAAGTTCCCGGTGAATGGCGGAATAGTGACTATCCGTAGTACTATCCTGACGCCAACTGAGTGCGCCACCATTGCAGTAACACCTAAAGACTCTGCAAAAAAGGCTGAAGCACGTTACAAAAATTTTAAAGTGGCCATACATCCTGACTTTCTGGACCAAGAGATTACTATTGGAGGAACAATATCGACAAAAATACGAACGGAATTATGCACACTCTTGAAGGGAAACTTAGATATATTCGCATGGCAGTCGTCGAACATGACGGGAGTTCCACGATCGATTGCCGAGCATCGACTCAATATCCGAGAAGGATATCCCCCTATCTGACAGAAAAAAAGGGGCCAAGCCCCGGAGCGCGCCAAGGCAATCCAAGTAGAAGTACAAAAACTGGTAGAGGCAGGAATTCTGCGGGAAGTCTACTACCACGACTGGTTATTCAATCTGGTCATGGTGAAGAAGCATGATGGTAGCTGGAGGATATGTGTGGATTTCACAAATTTAAACAAGGCTTGTTCGCAGGATTGTTACCCCCTTCCAGAAATCGATTGGAAGGTCGAGTCCCTCTGCGGATACCCCTACAAGTGTTTTCTGGATGCCTACAAAGGCTATCATCAAATACAGATGGCGGAACAAGATGAGGAAAAAATGGCTTTCCACACCAGTCACGGGGTATATTGCTACACAAAAATGCCCTTCGGCCTCAAGAACGCTGACGCCACATACCAGCGACTGGTAGACAAGGCCTTTGACAGACAAATTGGTCAGAACCTGGAGATATACGTGGACGACTTGGTCATCAAGAGTCACACGGAAACAGAGCTGCTACGGGATATAGAAGAAACGTTTCGTTCATTATGAAATATCAACATGAAGCTTAATCCCAAAAAATGTACGTTCGGAGCAACAGAAGGAATGTTTATAGGATACATGATCAGTCCGGAAGGGATAAAACCATGCCCAGACAAGACGGAGGCCGTGTTTCAGCTCCCATCCCCACGGACAATCAAAGAGGTCCAGAGCCTCAATAGGAAGCTGGCTAGCCTGAATAGATTCCTCTCCAAATTGGCGGAAAATCTTTGCCACTCTTTAAAACATTGAAGAAGTGCATCAAAAAAGCGACTTCTATTGAACGCCAGAAGTAGAACAGGCTTTTAAGCAGCTGAAACAGCACTTAGTGAAACTACCCATGCTGGTAGCGCCAAAACCTAAGGAAGAGCTGATTATGTACTTATCCGCCTCTTACGGAGCGATTAGTGCGGTTTTGATGACCAAAAAGGACACAGTCCAGACACCGGTCTATTTCGTGAGCCGAGCGCTGCAAGCTCCCGAGCTAAACTATACCCTAATGGAAAAGCTAGTCCTAGCGCTAGTCTGCGCCGCCAAAAGGTTACGCAGTTACTTCCAGGCGCATCCCATTGTAGTCATCACAGACCAGCCCGTCAAGCAAGTGATATCACGTCCCGACGTAGCAGGGCGATTACAAAAATGGAGCGTCATGCTAGGGGATCACAATATCACATATCGGCCGCGAACATCTGTGAAGGGCCAGATCTAGCAGACTTCCTCGTTGAGAAGCCGGACGATGCTCTACCAGAGGCATCGGTGATTGAAACTCCATAAGAGCCGTGGACACATTTCACGGACGGATCATCATGTGTTGATTGATCAGGCGCTGGGCTGATACTAACAAGCCTAGAAGGAACGGAGTTCACCTACGCACTAAGGTTTCAATTCGCCGCTTCCAACAACGAGGTAGAGTATGAAGCGCTGATAGCGGGGCTACGGATCACGGCGCGAATGGGAATACGCAATGTACAGGTAAGCGTTGACTCTAAACTAGTGGCAAACCAAGTTCTCGGGATATATATTGCCAAGGAAGAAAATATGATCAAATACCTTAAGAAAACCAAAAGCTTTGTCAGCGGCTTCAATAGTTTTTCCATAAGCCAGGTCCCAAGAAGTAAAAACAAGAAAGCAGATGCCTTGAGCAAAATTGCGTCAACCAGCTTTACGCACTTATCAAAACAAGTCCTGGTCGAAATACTTAAAGAAAAATCCATACAAGAGAAAGAAGTGGCGGCAGTGGTAGAGGAAGAAGGACTAACATGGATGGCGCCGATAATAGAATATTTGAGAGATGAGACTCTTCCAGACGATTGAAAGGAGGCAAGCAAACTCCGCATTAAGGCCATACAATATGAATTGTTGGAAGGGATTCTTTACAGGCGCTCGTTCTTGAAGACATGGCTAAGGTGCGTCGGACCACTTCAAGCGGATTACGTAATCCAGGAGATTCATGAGGGATCATGCGATATGTATGCGGGGCCACGGTCCGTGGTAGCCAAGGCCATGCGGTCTGGGTATTACTGGCCAACCATGCATCGGGACGCACGGGATATGATACGCAAGTGTAAAGGTTGCCGGATACATCGCCCAGTGCCAAGACATCCTCAACAGCCGCTGACTCCCATCACGGCCCCGTGGCCATTCTATAAATGGGGGATTGACATCGCTAGTCCTTTCCCGGAAGGTCCAGGAAAGGTCAAATTCTTGATAGTCGCTATGGATTATTTCACAAAGTGGATAGAGGCAAAGGTTGTGGCAACAATTAGCGGCAGTCAAGTGAAGAAGTTTGTATGGGATAACATAGTATGCCGTTTTGGACTCCCCAGAGAGATAATCTCGGAAAATGGCAAACAGTTCAGCGGTGACCCATTCAAAGATTGGTGTGAAAAGTTAAATATCGTACAACGCTTCACCTCAGTAAAACATCCGCAGTCTAATGGACTCGTGGAGAGGGCAAATAGAAGCTTGGGTGAAGGGATCAAGGCCCGCCTGGGCGAAGGAAATAAGAATTGGCTGGAAGAACTTCCCCATGTCCTTTGGGCCCATCATACGATGATCAAGTCAAGCAACGATGACACTTCATTTTCCCTGACCTATGGGACGGAGGCCGTCATACCTGCAGAAATCGAAATGCCAACATACCGCACCGCGGTAGGAGACGCCGTGCACAATGATGAAGAGCTACGGCTAAATCTGGATCTACTTGAAGAAAGGCGCAAGCGCGCAGCAATCCGTGAGGCTAAGGCCAAGTTAAATATGACAAAATACTACAACGCTAAGGTCAGAGGTGTTACTTTCAGGCCAAAAGACTTTGTCTATCGTAGTAATGACGCTAGTCATGCTGTAGATGGAGGGAAGCTTGGTCCGAAGTGGGAAGGACCTTATGAGGTAACGGAAGCACTGGGAGATGGCGCATACAAGCTAAGATCTACAGACGGGACGGTCCTCCCAAGGACGTGGAACATCGCCAATCTCAAAAAGTGTTACCTCTGAGCCACGGCTCATGCATGGATGAATTCGCACTACAATTAGGACTCGTAATAAAGTAATCCATGTATTTTTTTTCCTTTTTGTTTTTAGGGCATGAATAAAACTCCGCTGGGTCTAGCTAACCCAGCGCCTTCTTTATATGAAAAGTTAAACCTTTTTTAAGTAAATCTCTCTTTTTCTTTAATTCATATTATTTGTCATTCATGACTATCTCTGGATAATTATAGGCTAAGCATCCTTATAATCGGCTTGCAACCCCAGCAGCCACGGATTCTGCGTCCATACTTTACGTGCGCCTAAGACGTTAGGTATATAAGAAAAGACTCCCACGGAGCATGTAAGACACTACAAGTGCGATTATAAACAAAATATATCAGGAGATGATAAATTACAAACATTGTTAACCACAGATATCCGTGGATATATTACAAACAAAAATGTTGCCTAAGTACCACAGACGGTACTATGGTCAATCCAAATTATACATAGGCTATAAGGACTTGGATCTAAGCAGCCTCGGAGATGCCTTATCTTCAGATATCTCAGTCTATGTAGCAACATCCGCCAGCAAGATGGTAAGACCTTGGGGAGCAGCGGTAGGAACTGATACTGGGACGTCGTCAAATCTAGCATGGTGGGCGGAACCGACCCCATGGGTACGGCACACCACCCGACACTTCTTCTTCTTTTAGGCGCGGCTTATGTTAGCCGCGATGGCATCCTCTAACAGTATCTCCTCTTTGAAGGACCAAGGATCTTTAGGGTTGCGTAGCTTAGTGTATACATGGATCTTTAGTTGGGAAGAGCTGGGGCGAAGCTCACGGATCCACTGAGGAGCGTCTTCTCCAGAATCACTCTCCAAGTATAGGGATGTCATGATCAAGTCTATGGGGGCATCCTTTAACTTCTCTAGCTGATCGACTAGAGGGTACTTTAAGTCCTTTAGAGCATGAAGGGCCGCGACATATTTAGTATCGGCCTCAAGGTCGTACGCCTCAATAGTCGCTAAGTCTAACTTAGCCTTTTCGTGCTCTACCCCATGTTTGAGCCCCTCATTCATACCTTTAGCGATCCCAGCGGATACGACATCGACAAATGCCTGTCTCAGTTCCGTAGACTCAGCACACTTCATGACAGCTAGGCGTAGACCGTGCCCGATAACCCATCGAGGACCTGCGATTGCCGTCAGCATATGAGGGTACAACTCCTCATCAAAATCTATGCTCAGCGCATCCAATCTTGCATCCATTTCCGCACACCGAGAGTTCACCCGGTCATCCTCGTATTTCTTGAACTCTTCAAAGATGGATTTTATCCTTTCCTCGCCCGTGACTTGAGCCTGGAGAGTAGACACTTGCTGGGACAGCTGATTGTTGCTAACTTGAAGATCCGAGAACTGGACGCGGAGGCTTTCCAATTCCTTCACAAGTTCCGCATTCTTGGCCTCTGCGGCTTCCTTCATGTCAGCCTCGGCTTCAAGCAGCGCCTCTAAATTTTTTATGTCTTTTTCCCTAGCTTGGATCCTCTGGTCTCGTCGAGCTACTTGAGCTATATCGTTCTTTAGCAGTTTGTCCTCTTGTTCAAACCTTAACCTCAGTTGAGAACCCATTGCCACTTGCTGCGCCAGGTTTATGTTATATTGGCTCAGAAAGTCATCGTTGGGCAAGTGGCGCAACACCGAAAAGTACCCTGGCGGTACTATGTGATCCACCATGTCTTGGAACGCATCCGGGGCGTCCAAGCGGCAATTGTTGGTCACACCCCATCCCGACTGATATATACTTCCTGGCAACCCGCCCATGGATGTGAAGGAGGTAGACTTCTCAGAGTCCGGATCTTTCGCGACTGCCGCTTTCTTGGAAGATATGCATTAACGAAACAAGGCAAATATGGTTTGTTAGCATGGCTACACTTTTGGAAGGTATACTAAAAAAAACAAAAAGAGACATCATGGATCGGATCACTTATTGGGAAATATCTTGCTTAGGGATTGGTTGTGGCTTCGCGTATGACAGCGGGTCCGGGTCGCTTACGCTTTGTAGCGCGGCAGGAGTATCCTTCGTTACAGACGTATAAAAGGGGGGGTCCGCACCTAATCCTATGGCAGCTAGGGATTTCCCTCTACGAGTATTTTGCACGGGGCGGACGGAGGCATGATCTTTCATTAAAACCTTGGGAGGTGCGTTCGCTTTTGTCTCACTTTGGTCTCTCTTGTGGCGCCTTTTATTAACCAGAGGCCCCATAGCGGTTGCCTCTTTTTCCAGATTTAGTTCTAGGATGACCTCCGTGGTCGTTGCATTTTCTGCAGAAGGAGCCTCTTGGGACACCACGGCCGAAACCTGGTCTTTAGTCTCGCCCCTACCAGTGATCATTGGGGGCGGATCTTCGCTTGCGAAGTCCAGTGGTGACTTCTCCACTACAGAGGGTGTCTTTGAAGATCTCGATGCCGCGACCGTGTCCTCCATATCTATAACACAGTTCGCATTGGCAGTCAGTAGAGGCACCTCATGGGTGGCGCGCGGGCGAGTCTCGGTCTTTACTTTGGTGGGGTTTGAGGCGCTGATCAAGTTGAACAAATCCATATCTGCATTCATATAGGAATAGTTAGTATATTTTCATGCGTATATAAGACGTATAAAGAAAATATATGAACACCCACCCCGGCCGTCGTCATAAAGGAATGTAGGGTACATGTCGTCCCCTAGAAAATAGTTCCGACTCAGCCCTACTAGGCACAATAGGGTTTCTGGTTGTTTTTGGATAGGGGTGCGGTGTGTATCTAAGGTCGCCACGTCCGCCGCAGAATAGGAGTCTGCTGACGGCATCTTGTCCTTTGGAGCATCTGAGCGCCACTCCACGACGGTCGGGAATATCCTCTCATCTACCCAGAAGAATCGATTGTTCCAGTTCTTCACGGAGTCAAGGGGCTTCGTGTAACACTGTGGAGTAGTCCTCCCCGGTCGTTTGCTAAATGACATCCATCCCGAGTTGTAGGAGGGTACGTAGAAAACACGGAACAGATTTAGGGTGGGAATTATGTTCAGAACACGGCAATTAATTTCAAAGTGACTCGCCTTTGCCGCGCCTAGTACTGACAATTGAGAGAGGTGAATTTGGAAATGGTCTAAAATGTCAAAGAGAAGTTGGGAAATGGGGACGCGGAAGTTGGCGAATTCAAAAAAACTTGGTGTAAACACCGACTTTGCCTTCTGGAAAATCCACGATGGTGTCTTTGGGGCCAGGAAACTCCGGATGCATGTCTTCTGGTATATAATACTCTGAGGCAAACTCTCGCAGGTACTCTAAGGAAATGGTTGACACAGGTACTCTAAGGAAATGGTTGACACGGGGTCTTCAAGTTGTATGGTATCCCTAACCATTTTTAACTAGTTTGATAAAAGGGCGTGGTGTACTAACCTGCTGTGACGAAAATCCATGGGTGTTAGGTGCTTGTGCGGCTATGTGTGCAAAAATGGCGATTTGATTCGATAACTGTGGAAATATAAACAGTGATCACTTGCTCTATTTATACTACATATTCGGTAGTTGTGCCTCGTTAGATGCTTGACACATGTCACCTACTATTTGTTTGGGAAGGCTAAGATTACGGGAAAGTCCAAACGGCTCTGGGCCCACATGTCCCATCCTTCAGCAATTTTCGTTGTTTTTCGATAAAGGGTACTATTCCTGAAGGGGGTGGCCCACGTGACGGTTCAGGAGCACGAGTTATCTTTGATAGTCTAGTAACCGCGCCTCGGCCACGGCCACGCCTCCTAGACCGGGGGGACATAATGACGTATAGTGTGGACCGACCTGGCCTACTCATACGATTATGGGCTTACTCATTGTTATCACTACTTGGGCCAACAGGTCGCGGTCGCGGACACTCGTTTGGGCTGCGGCTGCCAGAGCGCGGTTTCCAGCACGTGGCTTCTGCATGCAATATCTTTATAAGCTATTTTAGGAAAAGATAATCTGACTAGATAAGAGATACGCTATGCTTATTTGAATAGGTTAAGATAAGGCCAAATCCCGAAGATACCGGACAAGTCTTGGGCCGAAAGATAAGGAAACCCTAGGGCCTACTTGGCCTATAAAAGGAAGACGCTTATCATCAATGCATGTATCGCATAAGCCCTAATTACATTCGATTACTCCCCAAAGCTGCATACTTACTCTCACGTCGGAGTCTAATCGTGGGATCCGCTCCCACGATAAGGTTAACGGTGTTTTATTCTTTGTGCAGGGATCCTGAAGCAAATTCACTTGGTACAAGAACGAGGTACTCCATACCCGAATAACCGCTTATTCGGGCCAAACACACCTAACCCAACTTTTTTATCAACAGATATTATTATAGAATAAACTCTTACGGCTCATTGCTACTACTTAACACACTTGCTTTACCAAACACACCCTTAGTAGTATGATAAAAATATAATGATATAAAAATGGAAATAAAAGTGTTCGAAATGCATGGGATGGGTAGACTTGCATTTGGAGTGTTTGTGTACCACCCATCATATCATATGTAATGCTATTTTTTATGGCCCCCTTATAATTTGCTCTTCTTCACTCTTGAAAATATACATCACTCTACTCCTGAATCTCACCATCATAAATCATCACTGCAGGTATGTGTTCTCTTTACAAGATCCAATCTCATTTTCATTAAAGATTTAAAATTTTATGAGATATAGATCATTGTATTAACACACTCACACTGACGTGTGCAAATAAAAAAAATCAATCTTTTCAACGATATATACATCGCTGAAAAGATTGAATTTTTTTGTTAGAATAGATTAATCTTTTGTTGTTGATATGTATTATGATATTATGCATGGTCAAATAGGGTTTGATGCATGATCCATGCATCTAGAATAATGTTGTAGATTTGTGTACAATCTGATTTGTTTTTAGACCAATGTGGTTTGTTTTTTCTGTCATTCCATATTGTTTTTATGTAGTTTTCTAGTATTGTGTGCGACATTTAGACCGGGTGTAATGATAACGATTCATCACTTTCACCTCGACGCTACATCAACTTTTATCATATATATACCACGTAAGTCACCACCTAACAGCCGTAGTAATAACCAATTAACCAAACACATAAAAATAACTCATTTTATAACATACCTCACATTATACACCACACATACTAAAAAAACACATTTTCCTTCTTTTCTGTTTAGTGAACGAGACCACCTAACCAACCCAAAAACGTCACCTTCATGCGCCATATTTACCTCCCGTCTTGGTGTTCACATCCACCTCACATTCACTAGTGACTCTAACACATGGTCTCGTGACAATTGTCCACATTCATGATATTAGAACCTAATGATTTTATAGGCATTACATGCGGTGTGAAGGTAGTGTGGAAGATGTCTTGACGCAACGAGTCATGACTCACATGTACGACTTACTTTTTAGCAAGTGGGTCATGACTGTTGAACAATGAAAACCCCGTGAGTCTAACTTTATTATTAATCACTATTTATAGATTACAAAGACATGATAACCTAAACCCTAATGGACCCTAGGCCCACCAACGGGCTTGGGCTTATTTATTTATTGGCTAATAGTGACGCGTCGCATTTGTTAAATTAAAGGGACAATCATCTAAAAATGTAGCTAATTTGTTGATTTTTATAAAGTTTTAAAGCCTTACTTTTTTTGCTTTTGTAATGTTTTTGAATTTCGTTTATTGTGTGTATTTTGTGACAGTTTTGCCCCTTTCCTATTAATAGAATTGTTGACAGATGAGTGGGTAAAATAGTCACAAGATACGCACAATAGACGAAATGATTCTATAAAAGTATCAAGTAGTGTTATCTCATATTGTCTTTACTTTTTACTAGCTTGTGCTGAAGAATTATCAACTAGTCTTGTAAAATGCCGGAGCGAGTTCATGAATGTGAGTTTGACGAGTTTGATAAGCTTCTTGGTGAGATACCTCGAGCTACTGTGACCCAAAACACCGAAGACTATGGAGTCTTTAACACTTCCAAGAATCAGAAAAATCTGTATACGACTCCTGAAAATGGTACATTTCTTGATACATTGAGTGACGAAAAACCATCTGTGAAAAGGGTTCAGTTTATCGAAAATAACTTTCTAAATGATCAATCATTCGCATCCGTTTTTCAAGAGTTGAGCATCAAAGATAGGCCAATCATGCTATCACCAAACCCTTCTCTGGTTAACAATCATTCAGCGACCTTCAATGGGGTTGACTTGAATGGTCAACAGCTTGTAGCAATCCCTATGATCCCATCTCAGCAACAATTGTTCTACGATACTCAGTCGTACTTTCATTCTTCACAGCAAAAACCCGAGCCTCGTGTAACTTGGAGGAGCCTTGAAAATGAACATCAATACCGTCCCCTTCATATGCAGCAATTCTGTAAGAATCTACAACAATCTTCACCACCTTCATTAACTCGGTTCATGAGTCATGGTAATAATATGCATGTGCCTAACCAAAAGGTTCCTGAAAAGATACTCACAAGGTCACGTGGTGTGAACCCTCTCGGGTCTTTAAAATTTGGTAGCTTTGAACGAAAAGAAAATGTTTCAAGTGCTGCTGTGAAACCTTCACAAAAATCTGGAGATGATCTTGGGGAGAGAATATATTACATGGCTAAAGATCAACAAGGATGTCGTTCACTGCAAAAGAAGTTCTCTGAAGGGACTCGAGAAGATCTTGAGAATATCTTTAGAGAGGTTATAGGGCATATTATCGAGCTAATGACCGACCCTTTTGGAAACTATCTTGTTCAGAAGCTACTTGAAGTGTGTGACAAGCAACAACATTTGCAAATTCTTCGTGTCATCACTAGAAAGCCCGGAGATCTTGTTAGGATTTCGTGTGATATGCATGGGTGCGGTCTCTTTTGTCTTGTGTTTAAAGTATTCATCTTGTGATTATTGTATCGACACATGGTATGTATTCTTGTTTGCATTTAGGACTCGTGCTGTTCAAAAAGTTGTTGAGACTCTCAAGACTCGTGAGCAATGTTCAATGGTTGTTAATGCTTTGAAGCCCGGAATCATTGGCTTGATGAAGAATATGAATGGGAATCATGTCGCACAAAGGTTCTTGCAATACCTTAAACCCGAATTCAATGAGGTAACAAATGTTATGGGGTGTATATAGGTCAAGCGTATTGCTTACGCGACTAAAGACTTTATGTTGAGTTATATAATTCAAATATACAAAACACTCTTTGCAGTTTCTTTTCGAGGCTGCAACTGTGAAATGCATAGAACTAGCAACAGATCGTCACGGATGTTGTGTGCTTCAGAAATGCCTAAGTCATTCTGACGGTGAGCCAAGACGACGCCTGGTTCGTGAGATCACCTCAAATGCTCTAGTTCTTTCACAAGATCCATACGGGTACCCCCAACCCTCACATAAACACCACTCTCTCTTGTTAGCTGTATACCGTACTAAACTGAGTTACACATTTTCAGGAACTATGTTGTACAATATGTATTTGAGCTTCAGGTTCAATGGGCAACAACAACTATTCTTGATCAGCTGGAGGGTAACTATGGTGACTTAGCGATGCAGAAGTATAGTAGTAACGTTGTTGAAAAATGCCTGAAATATGCCCGAGAAGAGCGTCGTGTTTGTATTGTTAACGAGCTGATGAATAATCCTCGTTTGGATCAAATCATGCAGGATCCTTATGGAAACTATGTTGTCCAGGCAGCTCTTCGTTCTTCAAAGGTCAGCATTTATATCTCTGAAGTGGTAAACTTTTTGAACCATCGCATTCGGGGTGGCTAGTTGAATGGATTAACGGGTTGGGTAAAGCGCTCGGGTTGAAATGGGTCAATATGGTCTGGGTCAAGAACCACAAATGTATTTGGCTATAACAGTTGGGGATTATCTTTCCTACTTTGCGAAGCAGATAATTGTGTGTAAATTCACATGTGAATATACAAATAAACGCGACATATTAGCTGCTTGGCTAATATATCCCAGTATAAGTTTTTCACGAGTGTATATATGTATGTCTATATTTACTTGTCTTGTTCAGGGAACTCTACGTGAGGCATTAGTCGAGGCAATAAAACCACATGTCCCTGCGCTGCGTACAAGCCCATATGGCAAAAAGGTTTTGTCAAGTAACGGCCTAAAAAAATAAGAATAATTTGGTAAGACAATCAAATGTTTTTATAAAAGTTACATTTAACAAATTATATATAGACGAATATAATCTAAATTCTGTGAAGGTTTATTTTGCAGGTTCAAGATTTCATTTCTAGTCACTATCAAGCTGTCGTCGGTTTAATGAACGAGTATGTGTATTTATGGTAGGTCCCACATTTCCGTGGTCGACTCTGGTTTTTGTTTGTTAAGAATAGAATAAAGGTTTGTAATGCTTTAAACGGCAAGTATTTGGGGTGACTTGTAGAGTCACATTGTGTTTATGCAAAAGACAATGTCAGATACGAGAAGGCTTTGGCCATCCGTTCTATGGTTTGTCGTTCAACTAGAAGTAGTAGTTGAACTAGTTGAGTTTTTGTTATTGTGCAATTGTGGATAAATCGGCTGTTGCTTTTGTGTATGCTGGTCGGGCATACTTAAGCCGATGTGCTCGCTGGAGCATGTATGTCAGGTTTCTGTTGTCTGTCGTGATTTTTGTAGAACTTTAAAGCTAAGAGTAGCTTATTCTTTAATAATCTAGAAATTTAAATTTCGTGTTAGTTTTACGATTCAAATTTTCTAACATTATGCTAGTTTTTTTTCAATTACATGATATGTTATCTCATTATGCAAAAAAGTAACTGATAAAACGCGCTCCATCGCATATATCCTGAATCACATTTCCTTTCTAGCCCTCGGTTTCAATGGAAGAGTCTGAGCTTTAGGCAATTCCATTACCTCAGTCCAGTGCATTCTGTGAACGTTAACACTGTGAAGCCCCGGTCCCCCACTCATTTATGGCTAAATGTTGAACATTTGAATACAGATGCGTTAGACCCGATGGTCTTAATGAATCCATTGAGCTCATTCTGTAGTAACTCAGATTAATAAATGGTGCACGTGTAAACTGAAGCTTTCAGATGCTACAATGTCATCTCAAGTAACCGTTTTCCTCCTAGTATTTACGCATAACTTTTTGCGCACCAAGGACTAATGGTGAGTTTGGGCGTACTGCTATATGGACGTTGGGTTGACCTTCCGAACATGAATACATTGGTTTGATACCAACAATACATGTTCCTTTTGTTCATGTCTGTGTAATTCAATCTGTTCATGTATCTAGATTTTTGTATAATGATACAACTTACATCCATCATTCAACTAGCATATACAATAGTTATTATTGACTAATTTGAAGCAATTCAAACATTGACCATTCTCTATCAAAGTTTGACTTCACAAATTTACTTTGAGATGATGACAAAGGAAATGTCAACATCTAATTTGGAGATAATTATAATAAAAAAAATAAACAAAGCCCATATCAAACATGTTTCTATGATCATATTGCCTCATGTAAATGAACCAAAATCTTAAGCTTCTAGCCACTCACAAAATATTTTACTTATTTCGCTCCAAGCAACAACGACCATTACGTATTAAATTATTATTTTTAATATAGATAATGCTTTGCAAACGTTTCCAATTTAACACCTATTATTTTATTTATAAAAAGGTTACAATTAGATGAGAAATAAAATAAAATATAAATAAAAAAGTAAAAAGAAAACACAACCAAAACATTTTATATGTAACAAAAAAATAGATGCATCTCTTTCTAAATTTCTCTCTTTTATTTAAAATGTATAGCTAAAATCTCTTTTTATTTTTCTCATTTCAAATTTTCTTTCCACTAGATTTAAGTAAGAATTTTCCGACTAAGATTTAAGTAAAGAATTGAGTAGTGGGATCTATTAGATACAAAACATAAAATAAAGCATGAGAAATAAATATTCACGAATCCTTTTATATAATAAAAGAATTTACATCATTTTCGGATTTTCCATCAAACTGAATAATATAAATTTACAAACTAGACCAACAGAACGCGTGATTTTGGCCACGAAGACAAAAGCGTGTGATCAGATTGGTCCCAATAAAAAAGCAATCAAAATTAAATCGATTTGGTCAAAATTAAAAATTTGTGGTGGAGAAATATAACGAGAAAAAAAACACATAAAAATATATGTGTCAAATTTGTGAAGAAAAAAACTTGAAAAAAGTGGAGGTAATTAATAAAAATTTAGTGATTTTTAATTTTAAATAAATTATATGGAGTTAAGTGTAAATTTATAAATTTACATGTTTTATTATAACTTTAAAAATAAACAAATAACCCCTTACACTTTATACCCGTAACTTTATATTTTTAAATGAATACAAACTAAACAAATTTTATTACTCTCCAAACAAAGATTTAACAGTATCTAATCACATCTCAAATCTACCGATAGATTTTTGATGGATTTTTTCATTGTCGTGTCTGAAATTATGTGTACAACCAAATAGAAAAACACCAAAGCACATAAAATATCATAAATTAATAAAAAGAGTTTTCTAGCTATTCATTGATGTGTTTGGAAGAATTGCATTTTTTTTCTTTTTGTTTAATACGTACTAAAATTCTAACATTTAAATTTCTCAAAAAGTCTTTATTCCATTGACATGTATGTATGCCTATAAATCATATATAACAATCTAGGCTACTTTTATATCTTAAAAAAGTGTTGGTGACGAAAAAATGGGTAAAACTCTTTTTATATTTGTATATGTATTAAAAAAACAATAGAGTAAATCTTTGTTTAGACCAAAACATTATTGTATGTACGAAACATCATACTATTTGAGTTGTTTTTAGCTTTCTATATTCTATAAATATTGAATTTTGATAACTCAACTTGATGCTTTAAATTCGGATTGCAAGCTAAAATTTTTTTTTACATGTTTTTAACACAAAGTGTGACCATTAATCTTAAGTATAGCTGATCAATAATGCACTAAACATTCATAAAAACATATACAAATATCAACAGCACACCCACGGTAAGGATAACCCTGCCTTTTCAAATGAGGTCAATGGTTCGAATATAACGAGTAGAAAATTAATCCTCTTGTGGCCTCGAAGGTTCACATAGCCGACTTCGGCTACCAAAAAAGTTGTTTTTGTAGAGGAATATCGTGCTCACAATGTCGAGTTAGTAACAGGGCAATCAAAGAAAAATAAAATTAGTAATTATCTACCTCAAGCTCATATAATAGATATAAAGATATTGAATCTATTATCTTCATATGATTTCGATAATACTCTATAATATAACTTATAAAACAAAATAAAAATAAAAATCATACATGTATTTAAAAAAAACATAATGTCTAAACCTCGTGCGTGCACGAACATTAAAACTAGTAGAGTAAAAGGGAATAATATTCCCACAGGGGTTTGTTTTATTTACTCACTACTTAACGCAATTGGTTAAGCCATTAACCATTTTAATTGTTTTCTTGATAGTCTACGTATGAAAGAATTTAAACCCAAAACTGATGAGGACAAAGTGTGCAAGTAATGGTTTTGTTAACATGTTTATAATTTTGATCATAAACCCTAATCCACCTGATTTCTTTCTTGATGTTTCAGTCAACGCTTGTGATCTTACGCAATGTGATAAAGATGATAAGAGTCGCAAAACCTATGTGGGATACATAAACTCATATTGGTTAAGGGTTCATTGTGTCCTTTTTATGAAAATCAATGTGTAAAAACAAAAAATAAATAAAATAAAACATATTTGCATAAGATTTGCTATTTTTAGTCCAACAAGGGACACATCCGTATTTTTTGAAATGGTAATACATAATTAAAAATTTTAGAAAAAAACCCGTGCGTGCATGGGTATTATAACTAGTTAAAGATGCAACGAATTGAACTAGATACATCTCAATTCATTCAAATGCATCCCAATTAGTTTCGAAAGAGATTTTAAAATGAAAACAATGCAAAGATGTATTAGCAACAAATTTAATCTGCGGATGATTGAAATACATAGAATTCTTTTAACTCGTTAAAATGTATCTAAAATATGTATATACATCGAATTTGTAGCTAGAATTTATATAATAACTCATTTAAAACATTTGAGATGCATTTAATTTAAGTCGATGAATCTTAACGTGTGATTATTACTCCATTCGTCTTTAAATAAGTGTCATGTTTTGACTTTTAAAATCTTTCATTTTCATTTTTAACCTTAATTATTTTAGTTATGTTATATAATATTTGATGAAAATTATACGAATGAATTTAAAACTCAATTTATTCATACATTTTACGTCAAGTATATATATAACAAAAAAATAATTAAAATTAAAGTTAGAAAAAATAAACGTAAAAAATCAAAACAAAACATTTTTTAATTTATCTAGATATGAACTGTGTACTATTTCTTATTTTTCTTATTTTAAACTTTTTTCTGATTAAATCCCAAGTATAGGGAATATAGGACTATAATATTAAAATATAATAAGCACAAAAACAAAATACAGAACATAAAAATCACTTTGGATCATCTTTCCATTTTTATATTATCCCAACAACAAAAACTAGATGTCAAGCAACTATGAAACAAAAACACAACCAAAAATCAATACCAAATCCAATTAGAACAACCTTAACCTAAACACAAACCTTAACCACCACAACAAAGAGATGGTGTTCAACACAGTATTAATAACATCAGTAGCAACAATCTCAGCAGACATATGGCAATCAGTGGCATGTATCTCAGACAGAATCACCAACCAAGAGTTACTAGATTTAGTCATATGTTTTCCTTTGCAACAGCTGGGCAGATTTGCTATTGTTTTTTGGAACTTTTTTTGTGTCCCACCTGCTCCACCTGAGTATTATGCTTATTCTTATACTACTACTTATGATGACACTGATTATGATGATGATTCTGATGTTGTTGGGTATGGTCTTGGAAGGCGTGTTTCGTATTCTGATTCGCATTCGGAGTGATCATGATCATCTTGATGATGATGTGTATATAGGTTTATGATATTATGTTTATATCAACTTTTATAGTTTTATATATGTATAAGTGAATTGGTATTGATATTCATATATTAGTGTTTTGCTTTTGTATATGATTGTGTTATGATATAATGTATTTGATTGATTGATTGATGATCTCGATACGGCAACAGATTATCAGGAGATTTTATTTCTTTAGTCGCGAATACAATACCTCATTTAAGGGGGTGTTTGTTTTGGCTTACATAGCCGGCTTCTTACTTATTTGGTTCTCATTTCTCTGGCTTATTAAAGTTTTCTGCTTATATAAGCTTATCGTGTCATAATAACCTTATATAAGCCGGAAAGTTTCAAAATAAGCAACAAAAAGTGAGTGTATCAAACATAAGCCCAAAACCAAATAAGCCATAAGCCGGCTATATAAGATGAAACAAACACCCCTTAATGTCAAGGATGTCAGGGTTGAAATTAACTTAGATGGATTGTGTAGTTATATGGATACATTTAACACGGATATCGTTTTCCGTGTTGAGGTTACCCGAGACGGCGAGTCTTTGACTCACCCATAACTTTTTGGCTCCGCCCTGCAGTTTGAACCTGAGACCTCTTTGTGAGGACATCAGGGTGCCTAACCACTAGGCCATCTAGGTGATGGTTAGTTAGTTATATGAAAAAATATGAAGTATATTTGGGCTCCAATTCGCATCCAAATGCTGGCGTATTTAGATACAAAGATATACAAAGTCTCACTTGAAAACTCGGAAAGTAAACTCAGATTGATGTTATTGTAGACTAATTATGAGCTGAAATGGATATTTGCACGTGTACTGGTATGGTGCGTTTGTCAATCAAATTTGAATGCTTTTATAGTATTTATAAATTGAATTCATTTTAATATGACAGGCGGAGAAGAGTAAGTTGTTTGTCCTCCCAATAATTGAATGTCCGTGTGATTAGATAATGGGAGTTTAGATAATTTATGTCTTTCCGGCATCCTTGTTTAAGTAATTTTTTCTGGTGCAGATTCTCTATAAAGTGGTTTGTGTCTGTGAATTCCTAGACAATCACGGTGTGTTTGAGTTCCTCTGGGTCCTCTACCTGTAAATCATGTATGTGGGCAAGTGGTCATATATAGTACGAAAAGCTTAGGATAGGAGTCCCTCCTTAAGGAGTAACATCTTCTTTGGCAGTTGGAGTGACTTTTAGCATGCTAGTTGCTTCCGGCTCTACATGTTATGAAGTTTGCTGAATATGTGTTCTGTGGATCTTTAAGTCCACTGTCAGTTAACATTGTCATGCTGAGATAGAGCATAGGTTGCAAATGTCTCAAGTTACGGAGACCCTTTTTTTCATAGAATCATAGTTAAAAGCAACGTCTTTTTTAAGGTCTTAATTTGTTTCCCTCCAGCAGATGTGTCATCCAAAGTCATTTCTTCTGATCATTTGTGTTGAACAATGCATTATGTACATGAGATTATTTTTATCCATTTTTTTTTTGTTGCATTTTGATCCAATCATTGCGCCTATGTAGAATAGACCAGCTTACAAAACATTCTATGGCTGTACCTAATACTCATTAAATTTTTGCATCGAGTAAATCTACAGGATACGTTTTTCGTACTTTATTTGGATGTGGGCACTCTGCTTGATGATAATCATGTCAGATATTGGAATTTCTTGGTTGATATAAACCCAGTGGTCGACCATCTACTATCTAAGTTGATATTAAAAAAAACGCCATCAGTTGAATAGCCTGCTGGCATAGCTTTGAGGCTAAATGTAGATGTAGTCTGGATCATGTAGTATATGCTAAAAAATAGTTTATGGGCTACATCTTTGAGTTACGATTCGATCTAGTTGCCCTTAGCGTATACACTTGTTTAAAGTATTCATTTTGTGATGAAACTTCTTCTGTAAACCTCCATCACCAACCGTAACTATTTCATTTATTCTTCTTATGACGAGTCTGCTGATGATCGATCTGTTGGTTATTATCACAGCCAGCTTGTTCATATTTGGAATGAGTTTTCGACTTCTTGTCTACAGTAATGAACTGAAAATTTTGTATCATACCTGAGGGTGAAGCATGAGTGGTTTGGTTGTCCTATTAACAAGAATGTTCATGCGAGTATGCATTTAAGTTCAGGGAAATCATGTCTTTATTGGCGTCAAGCATCATTGTTTACGTATCGTTCTTTGAAATTCTTTATATAGTAGTCTCTCAGATCCCTAAACAGTGATGAAACATTGGCGGTTATCTGTTTCCCTGAACTAAAGTGTGTAGTTGATAACATTTACGAGTAGTACGAAATGCTTAGGATACGAGTCCCTACTCCCTACTTAGTAAAGTCTTCATTTGGGCAATTGTGGTAACTTATGTGGAGGGGCGGGAATATCAGCATCTTAGTTGCTTCCGTCTGCTACTTGTTATATAAACTTAGATGATGATCTGGTTGTGATTCTTGGTCAGGTGTCTGTCAGCACTTTTAGTCTAATTATAAGTTGGCATTATCTCATATTCTCATGTAACTGCATAACTGTATACTAGTATATACGTGTTCTGCAATAATGCTTGCAATAACAGAAACCCTTTGTCACTAGTTAAATGCAACATTATCTTTAGGGTCTTAACTCTTAACCCTTTTTTTTCATTTGTCGACAAGATGGGATGCCTTATAACACCATGATCTGCATAAGTTTTGCTTTCTTATGCATTGTCTTAAGGTCTTAAGAAAACATCCGATACACAGTTTTAATGCAATATAATTCCATGGTTTGATAATGATACACGTACATCGTGTCAAACATTGTGAAGTACCTAAGTTTGCTTTGAATATCGGAAACTCGTGTAATATGTAGACCGTTGCACAAGGCGCCAAAAACTTGACAACAAGGGAAATGCCTTAGCATTATGTTCGAGCTCCAGCTCCTCTGGCTTAGCCGTTGGTTCTTCGGTCAACACGTGAAGTCAAGTGTTTAATTATTTCGAAGAGATTGAATGGGAAAAACGACAATTTATAATTGTCAATTTATCTTTTTTAATATTATTATTTTTGTTAAAAATATGTTTAGATTTTAGCTCCAGCTCCTCCGGCTTAGGCGTTGATTCTTCGGTCAACACGTGAAGTCATGTGTTTAATTATTTCGAAGAGATTGAATGGGAAAAACGACAATTTATAATTGTCAATCTATCTTTTTTAATATTATTATTTTTGTTAAAGATATGTTAAGATTTTAGGAATTGATTTGTTTCTTTATTTGAAAGTCAAAGATTGTATTTAACTTTGACTTTCTCACACTTTTACCCTATAAATGTAATAGGTTTATGTTTTGAAAAGTTATGATGAGTTTATAAAAAAAAGTGTTTCTCATGAAGTCCCGGTTGGGCACCTTTTGTGGGTTTATCGAATTCCTTATTCTTTGTTCTTTGTGTGGTTTCTTACATTCACAACGGCAAATCGTCATCATTTATGGTGGCATGGAGTTTTATTAGTATTTGATTTTCTTTGATTTTGTTTCTATATATTTGTATGGCAAAGATATATATTTCAATTTTATATGTTTACTAGGGTATAAATAAAGGTTGTCATCTACAAACAAAAGGACGATTGTTTTTTTGAAGTGTTCAAACTTTTATAAAAAGAACAAAAGATTCAATCTCTCTTTCGAACCACTCTCGTTGATATATTCCTTCCTAATATTGTGTGTTGATCTCTGTTGTTCTTTTAGTTGCATCATTGTAAAGGACTAAAGGGTCTCTAATTCCACAAATATGGACAATGCCGTGTAAAGACTTCCAAATTTGACTTAGTCTCATAACCTATCAACTTGGTCAACAAATCAACAATGAGTTGACATCTCAATTTATTCAGAACATAACAATAAATCATACTCTATTGGATACCAATCTATGTGTGTTAATGATGGCTGAGCCAAGTGATTTTGCACCTCCGGACGACGTTCCAATTTCTGTAATAGATTCTAAGTTTACTGCATCGTATGTAGTAGATCTTATATTTGTCACGAATTCACGGGGAGATCATACGATTACAGATGGTCAAAGTGGAGTCTTGTTCACGGTAAATCCATTCGGCGCAATCTTGCATGATCAGCTTGTTCTGCGTGACACAAATGACGAAATTATTGTCACGCTCCGTAAAAAGGTAAGTTTCAAAGCTATTTTTTGTTTTCTTGCTAATTTTTCGTGCTAAATCAACTCGATGAAATATACTGTGGTTCATTTTGTCAGATCAGGAGTTTACATAAGAGATGGTGTGTATTTAGGGGTGCAGGCAATGACAAGCTGTTATTTAGTGTCAAAAAAGAACACGACACAATACAATCTAGGACCAATTTACATGTGTTCCTGGCAAACAACCATAGCGAGGATGTCTGTGATTTCAAGATTGCAGGCTGCTCGTCAAACAGAAGCTTTTCTATATATACCAGAGATTCTTCAAGGAAAATAGCCAAAGTATGTTTTTGTACTCGACTTTGTTTTGCTTTACACGTCTGAGGTTCGAACTTCACCTGGTAAACTAGATCTAATGACACAACTTGTTCTTGTAGACGCACAAGATGCACGTCAAGGACAAATTCCTAGTTAAAGTTAGTCCGAATGTGGATTATGCATTTGTGAGCACACTTGTTTCTGTTATCGAAGCTATGAAATGGAGCGGAGTTTAAAAGAGTGGATGCTGAAATTTGATCCCAAGTCCAAGTGGTGATAAAATGTGTAACACCACCAATACACGAAAGTTATGGATCGAGGTGAACGTACATCAAGAAAGATCGAGGTGAACGGTAAACAAACATCAACATCTAACAAGTAACGATTACAAGTACTCTTTGGAGTTTTAAGATGTAAATTTACGGGTAAATTGGACCTTTGTAATGTTTTTTATTTGTGGACGATGAAAGCGGGAGGGATGGACAATGATGTTTGTTGCCAACTTGCCGCGCAAAAAGAAGTATGGATCGTAAGATGTTGCATTCAATAACATTGAACATGCTCGTCAAACAAACGTGGACATCCGGCAAAAGACTACCCACAAAAGATTTAGTCGATCAAAAGATCAAAAAATTTAATGGTTTGAATTTCATATTTAATAAACGATCCAACATACTGTTATATGGTTAATGATCCAGCATATCGATTGCTACTAAAAGTACATATTGAATCGAAATAAACTGGGAGAGCAAACATGTTGGTCCAAAAATCAAAGGAGCAATGATCGCATACCTAATTAGTGTGCCTAATTGTATGCCTAAACATATGTGCCAGCATCTCCTGTCAGTGGAGGAGGGTTTACTCTTTCCAGTTTCCAGCAAGTAGCAACCTGCTAAACCAAAAACCTACCGAAATTCAATAAATTTCCTTCAAAACTTATTCAGAATCACTTTCCATAGTTCCCATTGCCTTCAATCCTCTTGGTCTCTGCAAAAAAAATCAATAGTACAGCTCATTATAAAATGGTACACTAACTTTAACTCCATAAAGTACAGCTTAGATTTTGACCGCAAAAAGATCCAAATCTAAAGCAAAGGCACATCTTTCAACTACAACATATATATTTTGAGCTTTTGAAGCATATTTGGATTTAACAGAAGTTTTTTCTCTTTTTTTTTTGGCCAAAAGTGAATTAAATTGCATTTATAGGATCCAAAAGACCTATTTTGAGTTGCAAACAAGTGTTCACAACCTTAAGCTATGTATAACCTTCTACGCATAAGGCCCAAGTCATTATAGCAGGATATTAGAAATTGACTAAAAACACCCCAAGTTAACGTGATGTTGAGGTCTCAGGTTCAAACCTCACTAAGTAAATAACTTAAAAATGGTCAAGGAAAGGATTCTCCCGGTTAGACCACGTACATAGGAGTTGACAAAAAGGTTCACTACCTTCTTAGCTGTCTTTTTCTCTCTAACTTCGTATCTTTCTTGGCATAGATCAGATAGCCATGCGCCTGGAGTAACCAACTGCATTTACAGCACCAAAATTTAATCAATAGATTGAAATAAAGTTATAAGCATATCAAGAACAAAATGAAAAGGGTAATTAAGAAAGTTACGAGTATGGTTTTTTGAATGGTCTTGGCTCTTTTCTTAGGCCGTTGAGGCAATTTACACCCTTTCATAAGCATAAAGTCTTCTTCTTTCTCTTTGCTTGATAATGTAGTGTATAGTTTAGGCCAGGCGGTCTTTTTACTCTCTTTTTTTGTATCCGTTTGCAACACTTTCCTGCTGCTGCTGCTCTCTTCGAATCCGCTTACAGATGATCCTCGTGTTGTGTAATACCGATCTTCCTTTTCCGGTGATGATAATGCCGACATTACCTTCCTGTTGGTGATCCTCAAACCAATCAGAAATAAAGAAAACAACCCACAAAACAAATATATTTCGATCTTTTTTGCGGAAAGTTACTAAAGATCTGACGAAAAACACACACAAAAATGTATAAAATTCCTAATTGTGTCTATCTAATTCACACACACAAAAGGCTTTATAAGATGTATTCAACAAAGCTAAACAACTATCAGGAAAAAGCACCAAACTTTATCTTTTTTCTTTGTTTCTCAACATATGCCATGTTCTTTTTTCGCTTTATAATCAATAAAGTAACCAAAATAATTAAGTAAACCTATACAAAATCTTCAAGCTCCAAAAGAGCGAAAGATCTAACTTTATTATCAAGATAACACAATAGTAAGAGCAATTTGAGTTATATATATATAGGAATCAATAGAACAATATTATGATCACTTTGAGTTCATTATTAAGAAAACAAAAAATAAGTGCTATACCGATTAAGACGTTGAGGAGATGAAGCATGAAGAGGAAGTGAATCTGGTTCATTAACAACCCTTCTATCAACACGTTGAGATGTTGATTTTTTCTTCACAATAATTTCATTTCCATCTGAATTTCCAGTCATATGAGTTGATTCTTTCACCTTCATAAACCTTAGTCTCTTTCGATTCCCCCACTGTAACTTATCCATTACACCGAAAGCTTCAATCTTTAACTATAAAACACTAATGAAATCCCCATTTTAGACATGAAACCGAAAAATATAAAGACCAAAGAACCAAAAGTTAAAAAAAGAAGAAGATAGAAGTACCACTTGAAGATTTATGCTAAAACCAGCATCAAATCTACTAATTCACCCTGCATTTCAAAACCATCCAAGAACATTAAAAATTCAAACTTTAATCTTAATCTACTGAAAAATAAGTAAATCCATATATTAGCCATTTACCCTTAATAATAATTAAATATAAAATATATAAGACCTAAAAACAAAAAAAGTTTAACATGAAGATCTATGCTAAAACTTGTAACAAAAAAAGTTTCACCCTGCATTCAAAATCATTCAAAAACATGACAATTACAAAAAAAATATGGTAAAACAAGATGTAAATCTTTCAAATCACCCTACATTTTGAAAGTACTAAAGAACAACAAAACCACAGTTGTTTTTATTTCTGAAAAAATCAAGTAAAACCCCTCATTTCAGTCAAGAACAAAAGTAGATAAAATATATAAATAAACAAAGTATACCCACATAAAAATTTATGATAAAACCAGCATCAAATCTTCAAAAACACCCTGCATTAAAAAAAATAAGCAAAAAATGAGAAATAATTAAACCCCAAATAAGAATAACAAGAATGAAAGATAAGCGCATATCTTAAAAAAACATGTTTTGTGTTTTCATATTTCTTTAACCCACAATTTTTAATAAAAACTCATTGGAAAAAAAATACAAACAAATATATATTACTCACTTGAGGATCTATGAATTCACTTGGAACCCAAATGAAATCCTGCTTTGAAAGTAAAGATGAAAAGTGTGTGTAAAATGGTGAAAAACTGAAACTGAGGATGGACTAAATTATGGGTTTTTTAAAATGGGTTGCATTAACTAGTTTTGGAAAACAAAAAAAAAGGGATTTATGGTATGTGTTATGTACTTGTGTTTGAGTTCTTGTTTGTGAGTTATGTTGTTGTTGAAGAAGTGGGGGGTTATGGTTTTGTACTTTTGATATAGTTTTGCTTATTTTTACATAATTCTTTAAAGAAGAAAAAGTGTTGTGGAGTAGTGAGATCAATGTGGAGCGTTGGATGTGAAATGGAAGGTTGGATGGAGATTTGAAAAAGGCTCCAACTAAACTTTGGGGATAGCAGCCTTCCTTCCTTCGGAGTATCTTAGGTGCACGTGACATGCATCATCCCTACTCTCATTTCTCATTTTATAGGCGAGGCTAAGAGGACGGGGTATGGTGAGCCATGGCTCAAGCCGTGAGCGAAAACGCTACTCAAAAACGCGAGAACCACACCTCACATGGTGTTTTCATGTCTGCCGCCGACATCCTCAGCCCAAATGGTCCGGGAAAACGGCGTCTCGCGTTTTCGCGTTTTATACATTTTTTTTTATTTTTTTTAAAACTAGTCGTTGGATAAAGGTTTTTTTTTTAACTAGCCCTTTTTTTCATGTTTTTGGTCCATTTTTACTCACTTTAACCCCTATAAAACTTTATAATTTTTCACACACTACTTTCTTAAAACTTTATAACTTTCGGGATATGAGAGTTCACGAAGACCTTCGACGCGATATTGTGGAACATTTGTGGAACCTTAATAATTAGTTGTATGTTTTATTTTTTATGTAATTTTTTTAAGTTTATGTAAAAAAAATTAATTAATGAAATTTAAATTTTAAGTTTATAAGTTTTTTTATATAAATGAATTAAAAAAAGTGGGAAAAGTGGCGTCCCCATAACAACAAAAATTATGGTGTTGACTAGGGAGGGTGTTTTGGTGTTATGAGGTGTTTTGATGTTATGAAAGAAAGGGTGATGTGGCACCACTTTTTCTCACTGCTTGAGCCGCGGCTTGAGACCATACCCCGTGCTCTAAGGTTGGACGGTAAAGGGGTAAACTCATCGAAGTGAGTTACAAAGTCACGCGCCACTCTTATCCAGTGACACAAACTCACCTTAAGTTTTCAAGTGTTTCGGTGAGTAACTCACATAGGTGAGTTTCAAATTTTGTGGGCCCTTTTTTTGTATCTGTTGCCAACATAAAAAAACATTTTTTTAAAACCCCTTTTATACTTATAAATACCCATTACTTCACCTATTTTTATACACAACTCTCTCTATTTATATACAATCTCTTTAAAAACTTTATATTCTCAATTTTATTTTCAAAAAAATGTCTTACCAAAACACTCTCCGGCCCAACAAACGCCAACTAAGAAGCCCTAACCAAAGCAATCTGCCGACACCCGAGAGCACCTTTAGGCTCGGAAACCCATCACCGAACCCGAACTTATTACGGCCACACTCATACTATCACCAACCTTACCCAAACCAACCATACCGAAACCCGGCACCGGCACCAGAATAATACGGGTTTCAAGGTTTCGGGTACGGCCAAACACGTTTCAGGATTACTCGTTACAACAAGTTTCAAGGTTTCGGGTCACATCCAAACCCATTTACGTTTACATTTGTCACACCCCCAAACGGGGCCTGGACGGAATACGTGTCCAGGGGCGTGACGTCATAATATTCATCACACAAAGTACAAAGAACGACCACTAATGGACGTTTTGAGAATCATAACTCGTTGTATTTATTAAAAATGGATAAGTCTTACAAGATTTGAAATGAAATTTAAAACGTTGCGGAAGCATAATTAAGTTTTCAAAAGACAACGAGTATGAATGATAATAAAGTCTTGAAAGATGATATCGTATTGCACGTAGACTCCACATAGCACATCAGAGAAGTCCAACGCTAAGTACCTGAAAAATATGCTTAAAACGTCAACATAAAGTTGGTGAATTCATAGGTTTATTTCAAATAAAATTAGTGTGGACCACAAGTTTATCAACATGTATGCGACAGTTATAACAGATACAACTTCACATAAAAAGGTATTTACGTTGCACTAAGCTCATGACACCGACGCTCAATTCACGTAGCATATAACATGCCAAATAATTGCTTGCCCTTACAGGTGTCCGACCAAAGACCACCTAACCAGTTTAATTCGACATGACATATATCCGTTTAATCGGGCGACCCATGGGTAGTAAGTGCGACTTACCCGGATATGGATAATTAGTCCCAATAGATCTATTTATTCACTCACTTCTCCTCAACCGTTCCTCCGGAAAGAAATTAACATTCTCAAGATATTATGGCAAAATGAGGTCAATGCGCTACTTAGGCAACACTAAACCAGGGAAAAATCTCATGAAAGTACTTGTGATCGAAATGATGATTTTAAAACAAGCAATGTTACTCACCCCAAAGTTATAAAACATTTATTCAAACCGAGTAAAAGTGTCGGGGCTATGAACTCAACGCTCATATCAAGTTTGTGGACTCATAAGAAATCAATTATAGAAACGATCTCACATGTCCTAGGCGACAACCTAGTATATAGTTGTCGTTTAAAAAAAATGTACAAGGAATAACGCTTAACACAAGAGCTGATCATCCGAGCATAAGTAGACACGGCGTATCCTTTTCAAAACGTACTTTTGAAAGTTATAAGTTTTGACAAGTCTCGACACTTTGAAACATCTTCGAAAATATTTGTCCTTTTTAGTGAATTTTGTCCCTTTTAGTGAATTTCGTCTTTATTGTATTTCATGCTTTTAGCGTGTATTTTGTCTTTAGTGTCATTACGTCTTTTTAGTGTAACTTCCGTCTTTAAGGTGACCCGCCACACAAAGTTGACTCAACAACCGTAAATGTTGACCTAACTCGACACTTAACGTTATTCTTCATTTTATCATAAGTTTGATAATAAAAGTAAATAATTTCGTCGCATTAATAAAGTTTATGAAATTGGCATGACCTTTCTAAAAATATCGACTTTCCATTTTTATCCATCTTGACTCGTGAAAATATCCATTTTATAAAAGTACATCTTTTATTGACTCAAAAGAATATCCGATCTATTTTCGACAACACCGCACATATTACAACAAATTCATTCTAAACCTAAACCTCTTTGACTTTCAATTTACACTTCCAACAAAACAAACATCTAACTTAATCTCTCGCCAACAATATTTAAGCTCGCTATACAAAAATCTCAATCAAATAACATAGCCGTAATAATACAATATATACAAAATAGCAAACAATGAACTTTTAAACGCAAAAGTACAACTACTTTTTATGTTCTTCCATTTATAAATAAAAATATTAAACTTTGAGACTTGTGGTTTTATAGAAAAATAGTTAATGGTTTTCACAATGATCCGCTTTGTATACCTTGTTCGAAATGATCATACGAATGCAAAAGTACAACTCATTTATGAAAAAGTAGAGATGACTTAAAAGGAAACGCGACGAAAGATTATTAGAAACTTAGAATACAACCCAAACATTGTTTATAAACTACCCGGATGAAATAACAATCAACCCAGAACAATATATCTTTCAAAATGGGTAGATCAAGACATAAAAAGAAATGGATTTATGTGTGTGTTTGTAGGCGTTCGAACCAAGAGAGGAAGAAAGAAAAGAGAGAACAAAGTGTGGTGAAATGAATATGCAAATGATTAAGATAACATATAAGCTAGCTCCAAAAATCACAACACATGCATGTATGTGTGTGTATGACCGGCGTGGGGACAAGGAGTCCTAGGGGACCAATTTGATCTCCAAATCAAACCCTTGTGTGTACATGTCCTTATGCAAACTATGGGAAGCATGTATCTTGATTTGAAATTAAAATTTGGCATCCGAGTGTATATGTATGTGTATATCCGTTTACAACAAAGCCCAGGGAGGGACCAAAATGACCTCCAACATTCTAGGGAAATCATGCACGGTGCATGTGAATTATTATCAATGTGAATCCATGCATGCACATAATATACTTAACCGTCACATAAATAACGAAAGACTAACCGACTAGTCACGAAAAATTGTGAAATTTTAAATATTAATTAAAAATGTACTAAACGCGTCCTAATGAAGAAAGACTACTTTGAAATACTGTATTGTTCGCTCCGCGAAGATGATTTCATTGAGATATTACCGGACAACTTCCCGTTACGCGTAAAAGTTATACGAAACTTATAAAAATTCAAATTATTGGACAAAAAACGGTTATGATACTCAACAGAAATTTACGGGTTGTGACATTCTTTCCCTGTTAAAAGAGCTTTGTCCTCAAAGCTTATGGCGCAACCTCTGCCACGGGTGCGAGTTGGTGAACAAGTTGCGGGTATATTAAGTTTTTTGCATTTTGGATTTTTGATTTTCCCCAGGGTGAACTCAGGACCCCTCTAAGAAGTTCCAGCGCACTTTGATAATCGATACAACACTGCTTCAGACCTTGACCTCATGGTCCATGATTTCGACACACACTTCTTCGATGAAGTGTGCAATTGTCGTCAACTTGGATCTCATCCTGATATAGCAAGATGGTTCAACAACTAAGCGTTTCTTCAAATTCGAGACGTAAAACGTACTATGAACTCTGCTCAATTTCTTTGGGAGTTCAAGACGATAGGCAACGGTTCCTACTTTAGCAATGATCTTAAAAGGTCAAATATATCTATGGTTCAGCTTTTCCCGTTTGCTAAAACGTATCACTCCTTTCCACGGAGATACATTCAACATGAAATTCTAAGGGTTTGTGTTTCACGTCAACATAACTCTTTTGATGATCACAATTACCCAAATAGTGTCATACTGCTTGTTTTCTTTGGTAGTCTTGTGATAAAATCCATGGCCACATTTTTCCAATTTCCAATGGGTATTTCTGATTGTACCAGTAAACCGGATGGCTTCTGGTAATCGTCCCTCATCTTTAGACACGTCAAGCACTTGCTGACATAGGTGGTGATGCCCTTCTATCCATATCAGGCCATGGGAAATTTCATAGATTAGATATATATCTTTTAACCGATTCTAGGGGGATGAAATCTAGTTCATGTTTCGTGTGGCTCATGCTTGATCAATTTTCCTAAGTCTTTAACGCTTGGTAACCGACTCCTCCTCCTAATGTAGAGAGTTCCATCGAGACGATTCTCAAACTCGTTGTCTATTCCATGAAGGTTCTCATCCTTAATGTTCTCTGTCTTAAGAGATTCTACTTGTGTTTTATGAATCTGTGGCGGTATGTTTGAATTAATAGTCATCACTAAGGCTCTCACCCTGAGAGGCTTAGCTCACTTTGTTCTGCTACTACGTTTGCTTTTCCAAGGCGGTATCGAGTCTCTCCATTGTAATTACTAGGTAATTTTAACAATCTACGTGGTCTCATGTTCATTTCCCTTTGATCTAGAATGTGTTGTAAGCTCTTATGGTTTGTAAACATGGTATGCTTTATGCCATACAGGTAGTGTTCCCAAATCTTGAAACTAAATACTATTTCTCCTATTTCTAGGTCGGGTGTTGGGTAGTTCTTCTCATGAACTTCCAGTTATCGAGGGTTGTAAGCTATTACCTTCTCCTTCTGCATCATTATAACGCTTAATCCATTATGCGAGGCGTTATAGTAAACCACAAAGTTTCCTAATCCGTTGGGAAATACTAAAAGTCGATGTACTACAAGTTTCAAGTTACAATTGAAAGGGCTACTTCTTATTTCTTCTCCCATTTATTCACATTTTCCTAAGTCATTTGGTTAAAGGTTTCTATATCCTAGCATAAACCTGTCGATAAATATCAGTAGTAACCGCCAGACCTAAGAATTTTCAGTGTCTAGGTTGGGGTTTGTAGGCGTTGCCTAATCCTTGATTGACTCAATCTTGGTGGAACCTACGTGAATGTATTAACTATCAACAACGTGGTCAAGAAATTGCACTTCTGGGGGCCAGAATTCACACTTAGAGAATTTGGCGTAGACACAAGACAAACGTAAGCTCATAGCAAAATAGAGCTCAAAGGCAAAAATAAACGCAAAGAAACATAACACAGGGAACGATAAACGCAGAGAAGAGGTAAACCCATATCATAGCATGCTCAAGGCAAAATGATACTCACGTATACGCCATAGCAAAAGCACATATAAGGCACATATAAAATCATGTAAGGATCACTTACTGGTTATAGACCAAACCTAGTATATACTACCTGGTTCTCTATAACCTTGGCTCTGAATACCAATTTGTCACACCCTTAAACGGGGCCTGGACGGAATACGTGTCCAGGGGCGTGACGTCATAATATTCACTCGGATAAGCATTTCTTCAAGCTTGACACATGAAAGGTACTATGGACTCTGCTTTGTTGTTTCGGGGGTTCAAGTCGATAGGCGATGGTTCCTACTTTAGTTGGAACCTTAAAAGGTCAATCTATCTAGGGTTCAGCTTTTCCCATTTGCTAAAACGTATCACTCCTTTCCATGAAGATACCTTCAACATGAAATTCTAAGGGTTTGCGTCTCACGTCAACATAACTCTTTTGATGATCACGATTACCCAAATCGTGTCATAAATGCTTGTTGTTCTTGGTAGTCTTGTGATAAAATCCATGGCTATGTTTTCCCATTTCTAATGGGGTATTTCTGGTGGCGATGCCTGCTTCTATGTCCAGGCCATTAGTACAACCGCTTAATATTATGATATATCTTATCTGATCCAGGGTGGATGAAATAGTTATATTTGTGTGACTCATGCTTGATCAATTCTCCTAAGTCTCTAATGCGTGGTAACCAACTCTTCCTCCTAATGCATAGAGCTCCATCAAGACGATTCTCAAACTCTTTGTCCATACCATGAAGGTTCTCATCTTTAACTTTCTCTGTCTTGAGAGATTCTACTTGTGCTTTGTGAATCTGTGGCGGTAGGTTTGAATTAATTTTCATCACTAAGGCTCTCACCTTGAGAGGCTTAGCTCGTTCATTTTTGCTTAGAGCGTCTGCCGCAATGCTTGCTTTTCTAGGGTGATATCGAATCTTACAATCGAAATCACTGAACAATCTTAACAATCTACGTGGTCTCATGTTCAATTCCTTTTGATCTAGAATGTGTTGTAATCTTTTATGGTTTGTAAAAGTGGTGTGCTTCATGCCATACGGGTAGTGTTCCTAAATCTTGAGAGTAAACACTATTTCTCCTAATTCTAGGTCGTGTGTCGTGTAGTTCTTATCATGAACTCTCAGTTGTCGAGAGTCATAAGCTATCACTTTCTCCTTTTGTATCATTATAGTACCTAATCCATTATGCAAGGCGTTATAATAAACCACGATGTTTTCCTTGCACTATACAGTTTCTATATCAACAGTTGAAAGGCTTCCTCTTCTTTTTCTTCCTATTCGTATTTCACATTTTTCTAAGTCAGTTTGGTTAGAGGTTTCCATATCGTAGAGAAACCTTTGATAAATCGTCGGTAATAACCGGAAAGACCTAAGAATTTTCGCATCTTCATTGGAGTCGTAGACGTTGCCTAATTCTTGATTGACTCAATCTTGGCGGTATCGACGTGAATGCCTTGACTATCAACAACATGGCCAAGAGATTGCACTTTCAGGAGCCAGAATTCGCACTTAGTGAATTTGGCGTACAATTCCTTATTCTTACGCAATCCCAAGATAAGCCTAAAGTGTTCCTCGTATTCCTTATTTCCGCTTGAGTAGATAAAGATATCATCGATGAATACTATCACAACCTATCCAAGTACGGTTTGCACACCCGATTTATGAGATCCATAAATACCTCTGGTGCGTTGGTCAAACCAAATGGCATGACCTGAAACTTGAAATGTTCAAAACGGGTCCTAAATGCGGCCTTAGAATATCCTTTTCTCGAACTCTAGTTGGTGGTTACTAGTCCTTAGGTCGTTTTTTTTAAGAAAACGTTAAATCTTGGTAGTTGATTGAAAAGATCATCTATACTAGGCAACGAGTAACGGTTATTCACAGTTTAGCTTGTTCAATTCTCGGCAGTCGATGCACATCCTGAAGGATCCATCCTTTTTTTTGACAAACAATACTGAAACTCCCCAAGGCAAGGTCCTGGTTTTTATAAATCCCTTTGAGCATACGACCTACTACGCCAGAGACGGTCAACTCTTTTTCTCTCAACACATAACATGCCTCCGAGTCTCAAGTTAAAATGCTCCAACGTTCCAATCCTATCAAACAACTCCTGTTGCTTTGATTTGTTAAGTTTTTATCGCCTAAGGGGATACGAACGATCTTTCATCACAATTGCTCAAGGCGTGGTACTTTTTCAATCAACCTATACCGATGATAACGTCGAAACTACCAAGTTCTACGGGCATTAAGTCTATTTTGAATAGATGATTCAGGATATTCTGTACACAACCTCAAATGTTGGTATCAACTTCTATAATCTTTTTGTCGGCTAACTCAATAGAGTACCTAGTGTCTACACTAGAAGGGACGATGTCACTAAAAGGGCTAATCTTAGTGGAGGTGAGGCTTCTATCAACTAGGTTTCATGTACTTGCAATAATTTCGTCATTTGCTTCAACTTCAGGTCCATCAAAAATTTTGTCGGTACGAGAATCTCATAATTTTTTTGGTGATTCTAACTCACTAAAAGGTAAGTATATTAAAGAAAATCTTCTAATTCTATTGGTTATAATCCAATTAGAGTGATAAGTCTGTTATGTTCTAAGTTTCTAAAATCCATAATTATCGTGACTACAAGGAGCGTGATTCGGTCTCTTGGCTAAGGATGTGGTGTCTCTATGTGATAGGGTTACTTAGTTTTGGCGCTTACAAACACGAGTACACATGACCAACACGACTCACGAATACGCACGTAAAATATTAATAAAACACGAGTTCGATATAATCCCGTCGACAATGTAGAGAAAAGAAACAAAAATAAAAATGGAAAGTAAGGGTAAATTGACAAATTTTATGGTGACTACTCCCAGCATAGCATGGTCATTCTTGAATTATACATAGGTGATCAGGCTATGCATAATTTAGGAACTAACGATAATATGCTTATTTCGTCAAACTAGTGTTATGTTTAAAAATCTTATATGGTATAAATGATATAGTTTTTAAGGTAGCAAAACAGTTCGTAACAATGAGAATAAGGTAGCTTATATAACGACACAAGATATTTCGTAAAATAGCGTAAAATAGCTCAAGAGGTGATATCAAAATAGTTTACGAGAAATCACTTGACGGTTTATAACGTAACAGTAAGGGGGTTCATAATATGGTATCAAATGGTTTACGAGTTGATAACTTAAAATTTTATAAAGTGACAACATAATAGTTTATAGAAGACACGAAGTAGTTCATAAGATGACGACGACATAGTTTATAATTTGACAGCGAAATAGTTTTTTTTAAATGACAACGAAATAATTCATGAGGTGACAATGAAACGGTTTGTAAAATGACCGCAAAGTAGTTTATAATAGGGCTAGCAAAAGAGTTTATAAATGATCGTAAAATAGGTTATAGGATGAAACGAATTAGTTTTTTAGATGATAGCTAGATAAGTTATGAGGTAATAGTAGGATAATTATAAGATGTTGACAAAGTGGTTTGTAGGATGATATCGAAAAAGTTTATAAGGTGTTAGTGAGACGGTTTATAAAATTATGGCAAAAGAGCTTATAAACAACAATGAAATAGGTTAAAAGATGAAAAACGATTTAGTTTGTTAAAAATGATTGTAAAAATGGTTTATGAGATGATAGTAGAATAATTTATGAGATAATGGCAAAATGGTTTATAAGACGACAATAAAGTGATTAATAAGCTGTTTAGCAAAACGGTTCGTAGACTGACGGAAAGTAGTTTATAAACGACAATATTTCTGTTTATAAGACGACGCTAGTGTGGTTCATACGACAGCATCCAAATAGTTTATACTAGTAAAACGGTTTATATAAAATACTAACGGAATGGTTTATAAGATAATAGCAAAATGGTTTGGAAGGCGCTAGTGATACGTCTTGTATTAATTATAGCAAAATAGTTTGTAGGGTGACGACGTAACAGTTGATAAGATGGTAACAAAATGCCTTTATAGAATGGTAGTAAAATGGTTAATACGCTGTCAGCAAAATGGTTCGTAGATTGATGGTAAAATAGTTTATAAAATAGTTTATGAGGTGACGCTGTAATGGTTTATAAATGATAGTGAAATGGTTTCTAAGGTGTTGAAATAAAAAAGAAGCTATCAACTAAACGGTTTGTAAGCTGGCGGTAAAATAGCTTATAACGCGAAAACTACTATGTTTATAAGACGACACTAAAATAGTGCATAGGATAACATCAAATTAGCTTATAACGACACTAAAATAGTTCATAGGATAACATACTATTAGTTTATAACAGTAAAGCGATTTATAAAATAATAGTGAAATTGGTTGTAAGACGGTAATAACTTTGAGGAGTACCTTACATATATTATTAGAGAATGGGAGTGTTATTAACGAAATCATCGTGACATAAAATGAACAGATGGTTTAAAAACAAACACACAATACACGAAATTTACAAGGAAGTACTAGTACAATACTATCATGGTTACGGTTCAAGTCTACTTAGGTTCTACTAGGTACGATAGGAAATCTCTCTTTAAGTATCAACATTATCTCTGACGACCTTGGAGTTCTCACGAGCTTTTACTTTTCAACTACGGTTTGCACGGTTCAGATTTGGACAATCACTCTTGTAATGTCCCGATTTTCCACACTTATAATAGGTATTTCTAGTTTCTAATTTACCACGTCGGCTTCTAAGTTGTTATTAAAACGGGTTTCCTACAATCTCTAGTCATGTGGCCAACTCTCTCTCGCAGTTATTGCACTCCACAGTGCATGGCCTAGTGTGACGCAACTTACGCTTGTTGTAGAAGGGTAACATACCTACATATCCATTTTTGTTATTTTGGTCTAGCAATGTAAGCTCTCATGACCTTTTGTCGTTTATTTTGTTGTTGGCATTCCTTACCACTTTAGTTTCCTAACGTGCGACCTAATCCATTTAGTTGCGAGCCAAGTAGATTCTTTCCTCATAAACAACAATAGCTTTAATAGCATTACCAATTTGTTGGGTTATAATACACTCGATCCTCTTGGAACTCATTCCTTGTCTCGTTGTCGGTATTTTCTTCAATGTCGAAAGGGTTAAACGTAATAAAATAAGTCGAACTTCAAAAGTAGTGTTTCCAAAAAGCAATGGAATATTATGAGGTGATGGGTTAAAGTTGTATGCGAGTTAATCGGTATGTTTCTAGAAGTTACGAGGAGTAAGAAAAGTTGAGACGTGACGAGATGACGTAGGTGTTTCAACAGCATGGGGCGGGTGTTCACGGTCGTCTTCAGAGTCGAATAGTAGGATAATCAGTAGGGTCGGCAGACTGTAACGGGTTTCAAAGTGATGCAAAACGGTATAATGTAAAGCCGTAAAAAGTTTTAAAGACCATCGTATTATGCACGATGTTTTAGAAGTAACGAGACAATTGTTTCACTCGCAATGTCTTAAAATAAACAAGACCATTGTGTCACTCACAATGTCTTAGGAAAGTTAAATATATATATACATACATATATACAACTTCCATATATGTAAATGGGGAAATATACGTAAGGCAAACGTGAACGCAGAGAAGAATAGACACAAGACAAACGTAAGCTCATAGCAAAATAGAGCTCAAAGGCAAAAATAAACGCAAAGAAACATAACGCAGGGAACGATAAACGCAGGGTAGAGGCAAACCCATATCATAGCATGCTCAAGGCAAAATGATACTCACGTATATGCCATAGCAAAAACACGTATAAGGCACACGTAAAAACACTAGATCACTACGGTAAAGACCAGACCTAGTATATACTTGACTCGATCATGTGAGAGGTAGTGATCAATTGCTAACTGTCACACCCCCAAACGGGGCCTGGACGGAATACGTGTCCGGGGGCGTGACATCATAATATACATCACAGAAAGTACAAAGAACGACCACTAATGGACATTTTGAAAATCATAACTCGTTGTATTTATTTAAAATGGATAAGTCTTACAAGATTTGAAATGAAATTTAAAACGTTGCGGAAGCATAATTAAGTTTTTAAAAGACAACTAGTATGAATGATAATAAAGTCTTGAAAGATGATATCATATTTCACGTAGACTCCACATAGCACATCAGAGAAGTCCAAAGCTAAGTACCTGAAAACATGCTTAAAACGGTCAACATAAAGTTGGTGAATTCATAGGTTTAATTCAAACGTAATTAGTGTGGACCACAAGTTTATCAAAACGTATGCGACAGTTATAACTGTTAGCCGTGTTTTTATTAAAGTGATGGTCATTAAATATTCCCGAGCCTTGTATAAGAAAAACTTAGTTTACAGAAATTTATCTAAGCTAATTGGGCCTAGGTGTCGGGCTTAAGTCCATTGGTAGTAGGTCCGGCCCAAAGTCAAGCCCAACAACCCAAGAAGCGTTTTATCTCTTGTATCTATATAAAGCCATCTCTAAGTGTGGAGAAGGTGTTGCTTCTTATTTTCTTACATGTGCTAGTAACCATTTTTTCTCTTGTTTTATTTCTCTCTCTAAAATCGTTTTTTCTTATTTTTGTGTTTTGGTGATGAAATGATACATCCAACATAAATGTCAGCTTAGGACTCGGGCCCTAAAGAAAGGAAAATGTTCATTTATTTACATTTATCCTAAACAACGGGAAGTTTATATCTTCTCGGTCTTAAGCAAAGTCATATAAACATTCAAAGGTTTGAATGCTCAAGAGAAGTACTAAGGAAAATGATAGTAAATAAGATATATCTCATATATTTTTCCTGTTGAGCACAATTTTTCAAGATATTTTCAAAAAGAAGATCTTAAATTCTTTCAAAATTATGTGCTCAACAAACTCACACTCCAAGTTTTCACTCTATTCTATTATTGAGGGGGAGTATAATAATATGATTCATTCTGCATGCACTCCTATTCTCCCAAGACTTAGTTAGGCTCATGTGAATTCCAGACATTAACTTGTTTTTAATTCACTAATTGTTAAAAATTGTAAACACATATGAAATTTTTAAGGGGGAGAATAGTGATTAAAATGTGATCAATACAGATTAATAACGGATACGATCTTCAATCTATAAGTGCGTTCCCAAACCTCGCATGTGCAAAACCCTTTCAAATATGGTGCATATGTGTAGGGAGAGCTTTTTGGTAACTCTGGAAACACTCAATGTGTATTAAATGATTTCTTAGACACGTTGATTGATTTTTTATCAAATGGTTTTATGGATCTTCATGGCAATACCCCAAAGACCGACCAACTGTTGTTTCTTAAGGAGTTATAAGGCGGTTAAGGTTAGGAATATTCGTTCCATAATCCAGCCAAAACCGGAGGGATCTACCCAGGAACACTTCATTAGATAGAGTAGAAGTCCTAGGTATGATTGAAAAAAGGAGTAAAGTGAGAATAAGGGAATAGTGCCGACTGAGATGGAGCTAGTGCTAGAACAAACCCAACAAGGTACTAGTCATGAAGTCTGTAGGCACTATAAGGGTTGAAGATTGAAAAGAATTGTAAGGTTAATGGTGTAAATATAGAAGGCCTCATGAATTAGGCAAAAAACCGGGTCAATGCATAAATCTTATCGGTAATCTCAAAGATGATTATTGTATTTAAAGACAAGGTCATCTTGGACCAGTGATGCAATGCACAACCTTCTAGCCACTCAGAAATCTCTCAAAATAATTACTGTTTAATTTCTCAACGGAGATCAAACACGCTATCTATCGGCTTTCTCATTCCAAGGATCGTTGATATTGAAACGGTGTGAAGTCCGCTCCTGCCTTTCGTTTACAACTAAATACAAATGTGCACTTTTAGAGTTGAGAGCTCCAAACGAGATCCATCAAAAATCTTTACTAGGACACTAAAATTCTAATATACAAAATGTCGTAAATCATTATACAAAATTTAGGTATCATAAGTACTACGCATTATCATTGTGTTAATGGCCAGAAACTAGAGTGATCCTCTTTAGTATCCCAGTGACGTATGGGAATCCTTCTTGAGTCAACATATTAACTAGCTCTTGGTAGGTGTATTGGAGAGATTCTACTATGAATCAAATTTGTCAAATGGAAAGAAACAATGGTGCAATTCTATAAGAATCAAACTTGTTCCAGTAAAATGAATTGACGACTCAATCAGAAAGATAGTAACTATTTGATTCACTCTTACTGTGTTGTCTGCTTTGAGACGCTCCGGTAACGAGAATGGCTAGCGCAGTTGTGAAACCTTGTCAAGGAGATTCTTTTGAATTCTACCTAATCACAGGCAGTATTCATACTGATTAACGGGGAACCGTTGTTATTGCAACCGTATTCGACGAAGTGACAAAGACACTTTCATCCATATATGTTTATCTCTAACATATACTGGCAGGTTTTCCCGACGGTAGCAGCTTCTAGTCCATGACGAGTCAAGATTCAAGACCTCATGCTCAATCGACAAAGATTAATACATGATGAAAGCTCAAACTATCAAAGTCTTCCGCAATCTCTGATGTACAAGCACTTCCTTAAAAGAACATTTTTGACAAGATTACCGGACAATAACAAAGATATATCTTACAAGTGGATCAAGTACTACTCCTACCATCGTGTGGTACAAGTAATCATGTTAAACGAAATGTTGAGGGAGATTGTTAGCAAGATTTTAGACCTTGAGCATGAGGGTGGAGACACAAGATCGCAAGGCGGCATAAAGATTCAAGGATAAAGATTCAGAGATCTCAGTAGTCAAGACAAATCAAGGCCAAAGACCACGATATCAGTATGGTTCAATCTTTACAAAGATATTCTCAGAGATGCTCTTGATATCACTCCAACCAATGATAACAATCCTTTTGTGGCACCACCTTTGAGTGACACTGTTATCGAATATGTCAACACTCTGGGATACCCCTGCACGCTCAGGAACGTGTCTGCTATGTCTGTTAATGTTAGCCGTGTTTTTATTAAAGTGATGGTCATTAAATATTCTCGAGCCTTGTATAAGAAAAACTTAGTTTACGGGAATTTATCTAAGCTAATTGGGCCTAGGTGTCGGGCTTAAGTCCATTGGTAGTAGGTCCGGACCAAAGTCAAGCCCAACAACCCAATAAGGGTTTTATCTCTTGTATCTATATAAAGCCCTCTCCAAGTGTGGAGAGGGTGACATGTACTAGTAACCATTTTTTCTCTTGTTTTATTTATCTCTCTAGTTCTTTCTCTCTCTAAAATCTTTTTTCCTTATTTTTGTGTTTTGGTGATGAAATGATACATCCACAATAACAGATACAACTTTACATAAAAAGGTATTTATGTTGCACTAAGCTCATGACACTGAAGCTAATACTGAAAGATAGCATGTACAGTGCTATAAAGGCTTGCCCTTCAGGTGTCCGACCAAAGACCACCTAACTAATTTCGACATGATATATATTCGTTAGTTCTTGGAAGTCTCGAACTAGTAAGTGCTTCTTACCCGGATAGGGACAATTAGTCCTGATAGATTTATTTATTCACTCGCGCTCCCTTAACCGGTCCTCCGGTCAAGAAATTAACAGTTCATGAAAATTCAAGCAATAGTGGTCTAAACGCTACTTAGGCAATACGTAAATAGGGAATTTCTCACGTATAGTACTTGTGTCCAGTTTTAAAAACAAGCAATGTTTCTCACCCCAAGTTATAAAACAATTATTCAAAATAATTTAAAAGTGGGGCTACGAACTCACCTCGAGTCGGTGAAATGAAAGAGTAAACGTCTAGAAATATTATCACACAGAAACGAATGACGGTACACGGTTGCGATCTAAGAGAATATAGGTTTCGTCTTAGAATCGAAATGATGGAAAAATGCGGATGATGCATAAAAGTTTACTTGAAAATACTTTGTTAATAAAACGTTAGTGATCGTAATGTGGTTGTTGGTATATAGTAATATTAAATATATAAAACTATATACTTATATATATATATATATTAGTTATCGTATTGTCCGGCTCTTTACCCAATAAACCCAAATATTGATTTAAAACCTTTTGATAATGATGCTTTAATATATTTAATTTATCCATTTCCCGGCAGGTCACCCATGCTAGTGCTTCCCTCACACGAGCACGCTTAACTGTCGGCTCTTAAATTAAATACGTAGGTAGAAAACGTAAATAAGTAATTTAATTTATTTACATGGTTTTATATATATTATTTATCGTTTATAATAATATGTTTTTCGGAAAAGTCTTATAAAAATATATTTTCACAATTTATCCTAAGTATATAAATTTTATAAAATTTTGGCATGACCCGTTCGTATTTACATGCTTTCCAAAGTCGTAGACTTTAATCAAAACTCATTTTAAATTTACATTTCACAAATTCGATCAATATCGTATCAAAATCCTTTATAACTAGTTCGACATGTAAAAAGGTATTAAATAAGTTCTTGGTCCACCAATAAGCTATCATAAGCTCTTGATAAGCCAAAATAATATAAGCCGAACCCAAAGCTTATTGGTTAAGCTCGTGGTTCGTGGCTTCTTGTGTGGGACGTGGCTTATAAGCCCATGAAGCCTTATTTGGGCTTATTTATTAAGCCAAATAAGCTAAACGTTTTGTCCTTTCAAGATAAGCAAGAAATAAGCCAAATAAAATATAAGCCAAGTCAAATAAATTCGAACAACATTTCCTTGTGGTTACCCTTATTGGGTCGAACCAAACATGAGCCCAATAAGCTCAAATAAGATCAAATAAGCTTTCCCAAAAGCTTATTTAAATAAGCCGAACAAAATAAGCCATAAGTTATCATTTTCATTATACGAAAATAACCATGATCACAAAACTATGATTTCTTTATATTTACTTTACTTATTTTCGAACCAATATACAACCTTTTAAGGTTTACGTAGTTTAAAAATGTAAACTTTGATAATCCGTTTGTACAACTAGTATATATGCATAAAGATAATCATAAAAGTACAAGTTTTATAAAGATTTGATGACTTACATGAAAAGAAGGATTAGTGGATGATTAGAGACTAAAACAACCCAAATGTTGTTTATAAGATACCCGAATATAATATGGATCAACCTCGAACAATATATCTTCAAATGGTTTTGATCTAAGATTGGAAAGTAAGAATTGTGTGTGTGTTTATGTTGGTTCAAACAAGAAGAGAGAAAGAAAGAATGAGTGTGTGTTTTTTCTAGTGAGAGGATTTGTAATGAATGAATGAAAGCTATAAGACAAGCTTAACTTGTAGGCTAAGATTCAAAAATCACACAATATGTGTGCATATGTGTGTGTTCGGCATGAAGACAAAGAAACAAAGGGGACCAATTTGATCTTCCAATGAGAGCCTAAGAGGGACAAGTACTAACCAAGTGGTAGGGTAAACATGTCTTTATGGTTTTCAAAATTCAAAAAGAGAATCTCATGTGTGTGCTTATGTGTGATCGGTTGTAAACAAGGCCAGGGGGCAATTTGGTCTCCATAATTCTAGTAACATAGTGCTCTTATTTGATTTAATTTCAAGGTTCCATGCATATACTTATGTTATTAGTTTTTATCCAGAACACGCAAATAACAAAAATGAATAACGACTTCACGTAAATTACTGAAATTTTAAATATTAATTAAAAACGTAAAAGCGCGTCTACTGACGGAAGACTACGATGATTGGATGCACGGATCGCTTTCGGCAATGATTCTTAGTAAATAACAGAACAACTACCCGGTTACCCGTAAAAATTAAACAAAACATTAAAAATTCAAATTATCAAACAGAAACGGCTAAAATATTGATCGGAAATTTACGGGTTGTGACACATTCCATAAGGCAAGAGTTCCTTAGGTTTGTTTCGAGTCTTTTCCATTCGTTTGAGAATGAAAAATGCTAGATTGTATGGAGTAGAGGTTTCAATGCAATAAAGCATATGACAAAGACACGCGGAGACATGATCCCGATGACCTCCTAGACAAATGACATTTTCACGAATGATATCAACCTATGGTTTCATATGAGGTTGAATTTCGCGGGTTAAAATTTCGTTTTTATCTACGACAACGGGTTTCTTGTTTTTGGTACGAGTGACTTGACCTTGTCGAGGGACTTGAATAAGAGACTTGATGACATTTGGTGAGGGAGGAGTGGTTTTGTAACGACCTTTACTTGGAGCACTTATTGACAAGTAGTCGAGTAACCACATGTCGGTGTGTGACACTTGACCTTTGAAAGGGATTTTCAAGATTTGACCAAATTCCTTGAGAGTGAGAGAGAATGACTTACTTTGTATGACAAAGTTGACCACAAAATGACCCTCGGAGGTATAGTCAAACGTGAGTTGACTATAAAACTCGAGAACAAAACGAGGAACAATTTGTTCGTTTATGTTCAACAAATAATCAAAACCAATTAATCCAAACTTAGCGCGGATATGACTCATGTTTTCAAAATTTTAACACACAACCCTACCCTCATGAAAGTACAGTTTTTTAAGGCTTGCAATGGTATTTCTTAATGGTTGATTGAATTCATTTGATATGAGTGGAATGTAGTTATGGGTATTTTGGTGATCTAATCCGGTGATTCAAGGCATTGTCACCTAAAATAGAAAAATAAGGTCATGTTTTATAGTCTTCTACTTGTAACATTTTATTCACAATGTTTCTAGTGTGTGCCTAAATATGACAAATGTAGAGTAACGATTAACTCGGCCTAAAAATAAAATCATACGAGTTAACCCAAACGCTCCTTAATTTGATTTTGCTCATCAAAACATGTTGAAAAATACATATAAATTATATATCTCGACCTTTGTTCATGAGATCATTATGCATGTTTTAAAAAACGTTTTTAAGTTGTATTAACAATGCATAACAACAATTTTATTATGTTCCTAACGTGAGTGATTTGAAAATAAAATTAGGGTTTTAGTTCGAAATCAATTTTTCGACAAACTCACTTGTGTATGTAAATCCTATGTCTAAGGGAAGCATATTAGTTATACATTATATCCTAGTGGTCCTAATTGTATAAAATTCAAAGAAAAATGAAAAATCTCCAATTTTAAATTTTTATGTTCATCATGAACCCTAGACTCAAATTGAAAGAAAATAAATGAAATGACTTACAATTGAAGATCTTTGTGATGTTAGGGATGATTATTAGTGATGATTTGATCTCCAATTAGTGTTTTGGTGGTTGATTTTGAGTTTTGGGTTGTTTTGGTTTGTGTTCGTCGCACCAGCAGGGAAGAAGGATGTTTGGTTTTGAGTTTTGAAAATTTTTGACTAAGTGTAAATATTGGGTGTCCGCTGGTGGCGGTCCCATATCGATCAGGGGGCCACCAAAATAAGCTTTAGGGCCGCCTGAGATATGGGGGCCGCCCTCAACAAGGGTTTTTTTTACTGATTTTTGACACGAATTTACTAGGAAGAGTGACTAATTAATTTGCTTTTCATGAATTAAAATATTTAACAAGCTTCGGATGAAGTTGTTAAATTGTCACGACACGGAATGGAACACAGACTAGAATCGAGACTAGAAGAAAGAGAAGCGGACTAACACGATTTATGGAATGTGTTCCATCATTCCTAAACCAGGACGTAGATAGTTAAATGATTCACGTTTAAGGGGTTTCGTGAGAATGTCGACTATGTTTTCGATGGACGGCACTTTTTCGATTGAGATATGTCCTTTCTAGACATTATCACGAAGAAAGTGGTGAAAAATTTCGATATGTTTGGTTCGAGAGTGTTGCAGTGGCTTTTTGTTAAGGTCAATCGCGCCTTTATTGTCACACATGATCGGGACGTCGTCGTAGTCGATAAGAGCTTGTTTCATCCATAGTTCTTGTTGACATGCCTTTCCGGCGCTTACGTATTCGGATTCGGTAGTGGATATAGCAAGAGCGGTTTGTTTCTTCAAGAACCAAGATGTCAAACAACATCCCACGAAATTTTGGGGTTTTATTTGGGTTTTGGTTTTAAATCAGACTCTGCTGGTGAAAATTTTGCAGAAAGTGTAGCGTACTTGTGTAAAGTGCGACGTACTTTCTGGGTTTTTAGGAAAACTGGCACACAAATTGTATTTGCGGCGTACTTCATGAAGAATTTTAGGCCAGTTTGCTAGAAAACTGTACGACAAAAGAGAAGAGGATTATCACAGGACAAGTGCGATGGTTTTGGTGTGAAACCGGCGTACTTCCTACAAAATAACAAACGGGAATAGGGGAATTGCGGCGCACACATAAAGATGTGTGCCGTACTTTCTGCAACAGCATACATATTTTAAAGATTTAAAGAGATTTAAACACACGAAACATGCACAAGACTAGCAAACAATCTGCAAACAACTAAACAAATCCTCGACAGCAGCGCCAAAAAACTTGATGTGTGTTTTCCAAGCTTTAAATTTATAATAACTAGAAATACCGATTTTGACTAAAAACACAACATTTGGGCAAGTTTACCCTATTCGAGTGTAATATAATATTAGGTAAGACCAGGTCGTTCCACGGGATTTGTAGCAATTCACAGACTGTTTATCAAGTAACAAAGCTAATTAATTGTCATAGATCAAATAGCCAAAGCTTGTGTAAAGCAAGCAAGATACCAAGGAATGATCCACATAACATAATAGATAGAGATAGAGCAAGACTTTATATAAACAAAGCATACAAGTCATATATGATGGGTAATCATAATAACAAGCATATCTACCAATGATAACATATAATCCTTTTGGCATATATATTACATTATCATGAGCGTATTAGGAATGGTTTATATCAAATATGCATATATATGAATTCCTCCCAACCCGGTCGGTCAACATAAGGAAGGGTCTTAAACATAATTCTGCTTGTGTTATTTATCAATTTACCACATAATTCTTACAAATATGATATTGACACGCCATAGACAAACGGTTCAAAATATATCAAGACAATTAACCCTTTCTGCCTATTTCAATTGCAATGATATACCAAAAGATAAACAATGATCCAAGTAAAACAATATTGAATCCATAAGCACTCATATTCACAAGTTATACAAATATCATCCAAGTAACTATATGATGAGGTTTCATTTTATACACTTTTTCGGGTCGTTTAACCCCCAATATCATGTGTTTAAGCCCAAAATAGGTACTTAATCGTTCCTTTTTAGGTATTTCTTATTTGGATGACATATATATGTATATATATTTAGAATATCTTACTATATATATCGATATACACATAATACCACCCTACGGTGTCAACATCGATTTGTGTGAGCAACATTACTAAGTATGAGTGAGTTGTGATATGCTTATAATTACGTTGGCCACCGTACTTATATTCGCATCCTTTCTCATTCATATTCAGTATTGAGCCCACCCATTTCAATGACTGGCACAACTAAGGCACCAAATCACGAACACACAAAGGCATACAAAAGCGAAACACCACGTACATAGATCCTATACGCAACTAGACAACGGATCTTAGGTTATAGTCTAGGCCAATCCAACTAGTTCTCTATAACCTTGGCTCTGATTATCAATCTGTCACACCCCGACAATGGCGGAAACTCAAGAATGCAACATAATGGTCAATCATAACACAAGATACAAAATATAGAAAACTACCTTGCATAAACTCCAAGTGCTATGAAGACCATTGATGAGGTGTCAATTTATACACTTTTTCGAGGTTATTTTACCCCCAAAATGGTGTGTTTATGCCCAAAATAGGTACTTAATCGTACCTTTTCAGGTATTTCGCATTTGGAGGACATTTGGATGGATTACACGTGACTTGGGCTCATTTAGAGAAGAAACATATGAGATTACGAACCAACACCAAGACTCTTGAAGATTTGTTCTCACAGAGCCTAGAGACGACATCACAATCCATACAAGACGCCATCATAACGCATCTAGTGACGGCGTCACATATTTCAAGACGGCGTCAGCCCGCACCGACTCAAACGCAGATCTAGAAGATTCATTTTACGACGGCGTCATGACTAAAATGTGACATCGTCGAGTCATTTTTCTTATATATACAAACCCAAATTTAGGGTTTTGTGTGTGTAACTTTAGAATAAAAAGAGGGTACGGACCCTAGTTCATTTAGCAGATATAGGATAAGATTTCAGGGCCTAAAAACCCTATTGTAACTCTTCTAATTCATGTTTTAATCAAGTAAGGTTTACTTAATCATTCAATATGTCTATCTGTTGTTTGATTTATTATTCTTGCTTTATTCTTAACATGCTCGGCTAAACTTATTATTGTGTTTATTTATGATTGTATGAAACCTAGAATATAGATCTTAGTGGTGTTGCCTCTTGTGATGGATGTGTACATTAGGTCTTAGAAAACCAGCTTTTATCTGTATCATTGTTGATATGTCTAGGGAAACGTGATTGTGTAAAAAGGATACCATCGGGTAACAGTCTTCATACTACCTTGCCCCCTAATATGGTTGATCCACTTTTAATGTATTTCACATGCACTTAGTAAACTCCTAGGGGTCGTGTAATAGTCTTCATACTACCTTGCATGTGCGTTGCTCTAGCGGCATACAAAGTAGAAGGCGAGTTCGTGTAATTTGTTCATGCTTTAGGAAACAATTACATAGATCATCACAAGTGTGACAAGGCAACAACATTAGGAGAAGCAATCTAGGGAGTAATACATGATTAAATAAGCACAATCTTTTATCTTATTATTATCACCACTAGTTAGATTAATATTTAGTTTAATAGCTAAAACCAAACCACTCTCTCAAATATATGATTTACTTGCTTTCCATAAAATACAAAAACACATAAAGAATCTTCCCTCAACCCTTAGAATTTTGTTAGACCGTGATCAAGCCTTCCCAACCTATTCCTCGAGTGAACGATTAACAACCCTGAGTCTTGCCCATACTACACTATAACGATTAGGTGTACTGCCTAGGGAGTTGTAAAACTTCTTGTGTAGAAGTCCTACGATGACCACACATCAAGTTTTTGGTTCCGCCGCCTGGGGAATAGTTAGATGTTGATCATAGTTTAGCTTAGTTCTACTTGCTTGAATCCTTTCAAGTAAGAATTTAATTCCCGCATTTTAGCTTTCTTATAGTCTATCTTTTCTTTGTGTGTTTGTTCGTAATTTTCATTGACTATTCAATTCTTCATCATGGAGAACGCGAATCCACCACCTACTCGACCTGTCCTACCAGCTGGGCTATGCGCACGATCTAATCAAGAGCTCCAAGAGCTACAGAAAATTTTGGCCTTTATTGACTATCGCCTGGAGAGTATTGAGTAATTCCTTAATCGCTTCGCCGACCAACCCAATGAGACCAATATTAATGACCCTAAGTTTGATGATGGATCGGTAGAAACACCTCTTGTCTCTCCTTTCCCTCACTCTGACAATGACTCTGATGATGAGGAAGTTCTTAATGAGTTAAGTGAATATGAAAACGCAGGAACACTACGCTGAGAAAGAATAATCAATAGTCTTGATGGGGATGACCTTGCATTTGAATGTATGATAGGATTCAAGAAATTCACTGCTTATCTTCTGCCAATGAACATTATCACGCGTAAAGCTTATAATACAATAATGGTAGAAAGACTTGATGGGACAGGAAAAAACCTAGTTGCCATTGTTAGGGATGTCTACGTGTTTGTAGGAAGTTTCACCTATATCACGGACTTTGTTGTGTTAAAAGATATAGGATAATTTATCATGAGCAACATGGCTGAAGTCTTGATGGGCAGACCCTTTAGAAAAAGCACTAAGCTTAAATATGAATTCGCTAAGGGATTAGCATCATTTACCAAGATCTTTGACACATACACATATAGGATGCCACGTACAATACCTAGGCTCAAGAACTTTAATTGGAGTAAAATCCCACCATTGTTAGAACTTAGCCAAAACAATTTGATAAGCGGACTTAGGCACCCCAATGAAAAGAATAAGTTTATGTACAAAAACTGCTTGAACCTAGGTCCCGAATACCAAGTGGATGAAAGTATGAAGGAATGGCTCATCCGTGGGCACGTAAGCGTTCACGAAACAACGTAAGGACGTATGACTTCGAGTCTAGCTACAAGACTCGTTAATAAAGAAAAGCGCTTCTTGGGAGGCAACCCAATTTACTTTTCCCGCATATTAGGAGTGTCATGTGTGTTTTATTCTTTACTACTTGTTTTAATATGTTTAAATTATCTTGTAATCATACTTTGTATTGTTTTTAACCTTGTCTTAATTTTAATCAAAGGTATTTTGCAAACAATAAGTGTAGGGGAATTTATCCGGCTTTTGAGCCAAATTCAAACATGTTAAATGAATTGTTAAGATTAATTCGCGTCAGTATCGAGTCAAATGATTGAATCGTTAAATCTCAGGTTTTATACAACAATTTATACAGGAACTAACTTATGGAATCGAGTGCAGGAAAATTTTCATCAAAAACAAAAATTTTGTTTTCACAGACGGTGGAGACGGCGTCACGATTAACAAGTGACGCCATCACCAGCACACCTGCGACGGGGTCACGCCAACCCTGACGGCGTCAAACGCCCAGGTCCAAAAAACTTAAAAGTTTTTAATTATTTTTGAAAATAAAACTTGTGCAACATTTAATATAAGTATTCTTCTGTATAAACCTGCAAAACCTGATAAGTTTAACAATTCTTTCATCCTATCTATCGAGTCAAACCCTAAATTCATATTGTATATTGGTAAATCGTACATATTATGCTTGGTATAGTTTTCTCTGTCTTTGATTACAGGTTATATTTGATAAGAAGAAGCTTGGAAGTTCTTAGGAAGTTTCATTGGATGATTCTCGAAGGATGGTTTAAATAGTTATCGCATGTTTCTTCTCCATTATTGAGTAAACCAGGGGAGTACTAGTTTCTTTTCCTTGTTTTCTTTTCCCTTTATCTGTTTTAATGGGTACTTCCAGAGAATATTGGGAACAATGTTCAAAATAAATGTAGGGGGAAATAAGCCTTAGAAACTATTCTTTCATTTTTCATTTGCTTTGTCCTTAAAAAGATGGGTAATATATCGAAACATAGCATAAAAGGGTGTTTTTTACCAAAAATCTAATTTTTTTTATGACACATACCAATGAAAACCGAGTATTATTAGCGTCCCATGGATAGGAATTTATATGACTAGCACAATAACCCTTAAAATTCCACCCCAAAAATGTGAGGTTCGCCCTTAGATCTTTAGGAATTCAGGTACCTATCGTCAATAACCCAAGATGATTTTATCTTTACCCGGTTCGAGTTAAGGAGTGAGTATGTGCATTTGTCTATTCCGTCATTACGGATGTGTACGTGTGGTCTTCGTCACCTTTTTTAGAATGTCTTATGTTAGTAAAATTCATATGAGTGTACCGGTAGTATATTAAATTCTAAAACTTGTTTTTGTGATGCTTTCCGAGACCGCATAGTGAGTATTAGGATATGCTTGATAAGAGGCATTAGGAATAACCTATGTTTTAAACCTTTAATTGTTATGATGGTCACATCGATCATATAACTATCCCACACCCTTTCTATGCACTCACGTTTAGTGCAGGATACCCTAGTATAACCCTCCGAGCCTATCCTTTTTCACGGTTCTCATAATTTTTTGGTTAATCCGGACTATTAATGAAGAGCATTGTCACCCTTAAACTAATCGTTACACCCAAAAAGCCTTAGCCTACCTTATATGTACTCGCCTTTAGTACATTATTGTGTTTTAACCCAAGTTAATTATTGAGTACACGGTTGCTAAGTCCTTATCCTTGTAAATACAGTTTTGGGACGATTGGGATTCATGGTAGTATTTATTTCGCGGAAGAATGAGGAAGAAAAGTTAAGTCAATACCCCCATATATTTGTCAAATGATATCCATGTTATTTTGATCCACCTCAATTCGGGTCATTAGTTAGATTGTAAATATCAAGCATGTAAAATCTCAAGTGTAGGGGTACGTGTTATAAACCCCCATGTTGTATTATGTTATTAAAAAAAATGAGAAAAGAAAGAGATTGATGTAGAGTTTTGCAGAGTTTGTATATCTTTGTCTGAGTCTTGGCTTAGCAACCAAACCAGCGTGTATTCGTTTGAATAATTAGCTAACACTTCCACTCCAAATTCACCTAAAGCCACCCAAATGTATCCCATCCATTTCCGTTTCCATTATACGTTATCTTACACCCACACCCCACAACCCTTTAAAAGACCTCTTAGATAGTAATGAATAATACATGCACCTAGCGGTGGAGGTTTGATCCTTTATCAAGCCTATGGTAATTTATATGCTATGACAGGTAATGAGTGTGATTTTCCGTTTCCCTCATATGTTATAATTCATTATACACCCGAGTGAAAGAGAGTATCCCAAACTCTTATGTGAGGTGCTAGTATGTATTTTCCGTGCTTTTAATTACGAGGTATAGGAGGTTGTGTTGTAGAATATTTTTAAAGAGTAGGTAAAATGACCCCTCATAATGTTATTGTCTAGGTAGAAAAGCCCATTTGCTTAAGGACAAGCAAATCCCAAGTGTAGGGGTATTTGATGAGGTGTCATTTTATACACTTTTTCGGGGTCGTTTAACCCCCAAAATTGTGTGTTTATGCCCAAGATAGGTACTTAATCGTTCATTTTCAGGTATTTCTTATTTGGAAAGCATTTGGATGAATTACACGTGACTTGGGCTCATTTGGAGAAGAAACAGACAAGATTACGAACCAACACCAAGACTCTTGAAGATTTGTGCTCACAGAGCCTTGAGACGGCGTCACAAGCCATACACGACGCCGTCACAACTCATCAAGTGACGGCATCACATATTTCACGACGGCGTCAGCCCGCACCGACTCAAACGCAGATCTAGAAGATTCATTTTATGACGGCGTCACGACTAAAACGCGACGTCGTCACGTCGATTTTCTTATATATACAAACCCGAATTTAGGGTTTTGTGTGTGTAAGTTTAGAATAAAAAGAGGGTACGAACCCTAGTTCGTTTAGCAGCTATAGAAGACGATTTTAGGGCCTAAAAACCCTATTGTATTTCTTCCAATTCATGTTTTAATCAAGTAAGGTTTACTTAATCATTCAATATGTCTATGTGTTGTTTGATTTATTGTTCTTGCTTTATTCTTAACATGCTTGGCTAAACCTATTATTGTGTTTATTTATGATTGTATGAAACCTAGAATGTAGATCTTAGTGGTGTTGCTTCTTGTGATGGATGTGCACGTTAGGTCTTAGAAAACCAGCTTTTGTCTGCATCGCTATTGATATGTCTAGGGAAACGTGATTGTGTAGAAAGGATACCATCGGGTAACAGTCTTCATACTACCTTGCCCCCTAATATGGTTGATCCACTTTTAATGTATTTCACATGCACTTAGTAAACTCCTAGGGGCCGTGTAATAGTCTTCATACTACCTTGCATGTGCGTTGCTCTAGCGGCATACTAAGTAGACGGCGGGTTCGTGTAATTCGTTCATGCTTTAGGAAATAACACAGATCATCACAAGTGTGACAAGGCAACAACATTAGGAGAAGCAATCTAGGGAGTAATACATGATTAAATAGACACAATCTTTTATCTTATTGTTATCACCCTTAGTTTAGATTATATTTAGTTTAAATAGCTAAAACCAAACCACTCTCTCAATTATATGATTTTACCTGCTTTCATAAATACAAAAAATCCAAAAGATTTCCTCAAACCCTTAGATTCTGTTAGGACCGATGATCAAACCTTCCCCACCTATTCACGAGTGAACGATAATACAACCAGAGTCTTGCCCATGCTCACATTTAACAAGATTAGGGCACTGCCTAGGGAGTTGTAACACTTCTCGTGTAGAAGTCCTACGACAACCGCACATCAAGTTTTTTGCGCCGCTGCCGAGGAATAGTTAGGATTTGATAATAGTTTAGCTTAGTTCTACTTGTTTGAATCCTTTCAAGTAAGAATTTAATTCCCGCACATTAGCTTTCTTGTAGTCTATCTTTTCTTCATGTTATCTGTTTCATAACCCATTCTCGTCAACCACCATGGGAGACGAGAATAATATCCGTACTCTAGGAGATTACTCCAGACCAAGCCACGAGGGCTATAGGAATACCATCAAGCTCCTCGAAGGGAACAACGTGGTACCTCTTCGATCCAACACCATTCGGTTGGTGCAAAACGGATGCCTCAATTCCTGGACTACGGTTCCGTGGATCCAAAACCCACACCTCAGGATTTTCTCTTTTATACTTGTGACTCATTGACTTAAACGGTGAAAACAGGGAAAGAACGCGCCTGTGTTTATTTCAATTTTCCCTACGCGATCAAGCTAGCAATTGATTGTGCAAGTGTTGAGTTCATATAAATTCAAATCTAGAATTTTTTACAAACACTTCAAAACCTTTAATTAAAAAGCGGTAAACTATTCTACCCCCCTTCTAGTTTTCCACAAACTCTATTAAAACAGTAAAGATAGGATGAGAGAATTGTTAAACTCAAGATTTTACATAATTTAAACTTTCTTAAGTGTTGTACAAGTTATATTTTCAAAAATAATTAAAATTTTCGAGTTTTACTGTAATTGGGCATTTGACGCCGTCAGGAATATCCTGACCCCATCACAAGTGTCGCGGTGACGGTGTCGGGTGTAAATCGTGACGCCGTCTCCACACTCTGTGAAAACTCATTTTTTGTTTTTGATGAAAACTTCCTGCACTCATTCTTATAAGTTATTTTCTTATACAAAATGCTACATAACAACCCGAGAGTTAATGATTCAATCATATGACTCGAAATTGACGCGGATTAATCTAAACAATTCATTTTAAATGTTTGAATTTGGTTTTAAAAACCGGATATTTCCTCTACACTTATTTTGTTGCAAAATATATTTGATTGCAAATAAGACGAAGTTACAAACAAACAAAGCATGATTACAAAATGATTCAAACATAATAAAACAAATAATAAGAATTAAAACACAAGACACTCCTAAAGTGCGGGAAAAGTAAATATTGGTTTGCCTCCCAAAAAGCGCTTTTCTTTATTTACGAGTCTTGTAACTAGACTCGAAGTCACACGTTCTTACGTGACTTCTCCTTCATCATCCATTCTTCCTTTTATTATAACAAGAGTGGGATGCTTGCCTTTGAAATTTTTGCTCTTCCATCGGTTGAACTCCATCTCCCTTTCCAAGTGAAGCTTTATCCTTTCTTCCCATTCCAGGACTAGCCTATTTACAGTCATAGTTGGGGCTATAGGCTCTATGTCGTTCTTAACTCCCCTCTCGATTTTACAGAGGGACTCAGGTATCCTATGGAAACTTATCTTACTCTTTCCAGACCTTAGAGTTATGGTGCCCTTGTCAAACTTAAATACTGCCTTGGCCGTCGTTAGGAATGGTGTTCCTAAGATGAAAGGCCTCTTTTCGTATTCCTTTATGTCCAAAATCACAAAGTCCACGAGGTACACATGCTCAACAACCTCAACTAATATGTCCTCAGCTATTCCTAAAGGGTATATGTACGAGTGGCTAGCTAGTAAGAGTCTAATGTCCGTCTCAACCGGCCTCTCGTTGGTTAGTTTCATATAGGTGGAGAGGGGCATGACATTTCTGTCGGATCCTTGGTCAACTAGGGCGTTCATGTGTTTCAGGCCTCCTATGTTACAGGGTATTTCAAAGTTTTCTCCTATGTCCTCTTTCCTTGTTATCTTTTTTCTAAGAATTTCTTCATAAACAGGCCCCCTAGGTGATAAATTGTATGTCTTCCCTTTTAGTTTTCCGATTCAAGCTCCCTATAAAGACTCGTTGAACCTATGATTATCCACAAATCCCTTTATTAGCTTCTCATTGATCCTATGCTTCAGGTAATATTCAACGGGTTGAGAGCTAGGTGCCTCAGTTGCTTCTTCTTTTCCAGCTTTTCTGTTTGGCTCGCTTTCAGCTTCATCCTCCTTCTCGGCTTCCTTGACTAGCATTTTTGTTTCTGTCTTGGTAGGTTTTTCAATGTCGTTGCCGGTCGTTACGTCAGTACTTTTATTCTTTTCTTCCTCCCCTCTGGTGAGAGAAATGGAATTTACGTTCTTGGTGACGGGGAATTTAGCCTCTTCCCTTATTAATACTTTTTCAAGAGCTCTACTGGTTGTGAGTTCTTTAAGAAGCCCGAACATTTCAGTCATTCTATCGTTGATCTCCCCACGTTACTTGAAAATGGCATTTTTAAATCTCTCCATTCGTTTAGTGTGTGTTGCCATGCAGTCCCATACTTGAGCCTCGAAAGTGGTTCCTAATGCTTGGGGTTGGGGGTTTGGACCTGTACGTTCACGAAAAGCGAAGGGGTTCAGTTTTGGTGGTTCATTTTGATTCTGCAGACGAGAGTTCAAATAGACTGCATCGACATAAGCTTGTGAGATGTGTGTCGAGCTCGGTGTGGGCACCGGTCATGACCCCTTTAGTAAGAAGTTAATCTGATCTTCGAGCTCAAGAAGTCTCCGGTCAGGTGTTTTTGAGGTGCCTTGAGGTATAGAAATTGCCTTGACCGGTTTGGCGAATTCTTTTGTGTCATTCCAGCCCTCATGGTTGTAGAGGGCGAGGTTCTCAATGATTTCCCAAGATTCGTCGGCATTCTTATTGCGGAGTTTACCGCTGACGGCGCGGCCAATCTCGCACTTAAGATGAAAGGAGACATGATCATAAAAAATTTGGATTTAAAGCCAATGATCGATGCCATGATGAGGGAATTTTTGTAGTAAGTCCTTGAAATGAGTCCATGCTTCTGATAGAGATTCTCTATGATGTTGTTGGAACATCAGGATATCATTGCGGAGTTTTACGGTCCTTCCCGATGGAAAGAATTAAGCAAGGAAACGAGTAGTAAGATACTTCCATGTGGTGATGGATCCTACTGGAAGACGTTCAAGCCAATTGCTAGCTTGATCGCAAAGGGATAATTGATAAACACAGGCGCGTTCTTTCCCTATTTTCACCGTCAAGGTCAAGTGAGTCCACAAGTTTTAAGAAATCCTTGAGGTGTTGGTTTGGATCCTCGGACCGGAGTCCGTGAAATGAGCATCCGTTTTGCACCAACCGGATGGTGTCGGATCAAAAAGGTACCACGTTGTTCCCTACGGGGAGATCAATGGTATTCCTGTAGCCCTCGTGGCTAGGTTTGGAGTAGTCTCTAAGAGTACGGATAGGATTCTCGTCTCCCATGGTGGTTGACGAGAATGGATTACGAAACAAATAACACAAAGAAAAGATAGACTACGAGAAAGCTAGTATGCGGAAATTAAATTCTCACTTGAAAGGATTCAAGCGAGTAGAACTAAGTTAAACTATGATCGAAACCTAACTATTCCCCACGCAGCGGCGCCAAAAACTTGTTGCGGTTCTCGTAAGGGACTTCTACAAGAAGTTTTACAACTCTCTAGGCAGAGTACCTAACCGTTGTAGTAGTAGTATAGGCAAGACTCGGGGGTTGTTATCGTTCTCTAGGGGAATAGGTTGGGAAGGCTTGATCACGGTCTAACAGAATTCTAGGGGTTGAGAGAAGATTATTTTTGTGTTTTTATATTTTATAGAAAGCAGGTAAATCTATGGTTTGAGAGATCGAGTCGAACCCTAAATTCATATTGTATATTGGTAAATCGCACATTTTATGCTTGGTATAGTTTCTTCTCCATTATTGAGTAAACCAGGGGAGTACTAGTTTTTTTTCCTTGTTTTATTTTCCCTTTATCTGTTTTAACGGGTACTTCCAGAGAATATTAGGGACAATGTTCAAAATAAGTGTAGGGGGAAATAAGCCTTAGAAACTATTCTTTCATTTTTCATTTGCTTTGCCCTTAAAAAGATAGGTAATATATCGAAACATAGCATAAAAGGGTGTTTTTTATCAAAAAAAAAAAATTACGACACATACCAACGAAAACCGAGTATTATTATCGTCCCATGGATAGGAATTTATATGACTAGCACAATAACCCTTAAAATTCCACCTCAAAAATGTGAGGTTCGCCCTTAGATATTTAGGAATTCTGGTACCTATCGTCGGTAACCCAAGATGATTTTATCTTTACCTGATTTGAGTTAAGGAGTGAGAAGTCGCATGTGTCTATTCCGTCATTACGGATGTGTACGTGTGGTCTTCGTTGCCTTTTCTGGAATGTCTGGTGTTAGTAAAATTCATATGAGTGTACCGGTAGTATATTAAATTCTAGAACTTATTTTTGTGATGCATCCCGAGACCGCATAGTGAGTATTAGGATATGCTTGATAAGAGACATTAGGAATAACCCATGTTTTAAACCATTAATTGTTATGATGGTCACATAGATCATATAACTATCCCACACCCTTGCCATGCACTCACCTTTAGTGCAGGATACCCTAGTACAACCCTCCGAGCCTATCCTTTTTCACAGTTCTCGTAATTTTCTGGTTAATCCGGACTATTAATGAAGAGAATTGTCACCCTTAAACCAATCGTTACACCCAAAAAGCCTTAGCCTACCTTATATGTACTCACCTTTAGTACATTATTGTGTTTTAACCCAAGTTAATTATTAAGTACACCGTTGCTAAGTCCTTATCCTTATAAATACAATTTTGGGACGATTGGGATTCATGGTAGTATTTATTTCATGGAAGAATGAGGAAGAAAAGTTAAGTCAATACCCCCATATGTTTGTCAAATGATCTCCATGTTATTTTGATCCACCTCAAATCGGGTCATTAGTTAGATTGTAATTATCGAGCATGTAAAAGCTCAAATGTAGGGGTACATGTTATAAACACCCATGTTGTGTTATGTTATAAAAAAATGAGAAAAAAAAAAGAAAGAGATTGATGTAGAGTTGTGTAGAGTTTGTATATCTTCGTCCGAGTCTTGGCTTAGCAACCAAACTAGCGTGTATTCACGTAAATAATTAGCTAACCCTTCCATTCCAAATTCACCCAAAGCTACCCAAATGTATTCCATCCGTTTCTGTTTTCATTATATGTTATCTTACACCTACACCCCACAACCATTTGAAAGACCTCTTAGATTGTAATGAATAATACTTGCGCGTAGCGGTGGAGGTTTGATCCTTTACCAAGCCTATGGTAATTTATATGCTATGACAGGTAATAAGTGTGATTTTTTGTTTCCCCCATATGTTATAATTCATTATACACCAGAGTGAAAGAGAGAATCCCAAAACACTTATGTGAGATGCTAGTATGTATTTTCCATGCTTTTAATTACGAGGTCTAGGAGGTTATGTTGTAAATTATGTTTAAAGAGTAGGTAAAATGACCCTCATAGTGTTATTGTCTAAATAGAAAAGCCCATTTGCTTGAGGATAAGCAAATCCCATATGTAGGGGTATTTGATGAGGTGTCATTTTATACACTTTTTCAGGGTCGTTTTACTCCCAAAATGGTGTGTTTATGCCCAAAATACTTACTTAATCGTTCCTTTTTAGGTATTTCGCATTTGGAGGACATTTGGATGGATTACACGTGACTTGGGCTCATTTGGAGAAGAAACAAACGAGATTACGAACCAACACCAAGACTCTTGAATATTTGTGCTCATAGAGCCTGGAGACGGCGTCACAATCCATACACGATGCCGTCACAACGAATCTAGTGACGGCGTCACATATTTCAAGACGGCGTCAGCCCGCACCGACTCAAATGCAGATCTAGAATATTCATTTTATGATGGCGTCATGACTATAACGCGACGCCATCGCATTGATTTTCTTATATATACAAACCCGAATATAGGGTTTTGTGTGTGTAACTTTAGAATAAAAAGTGGGTACGAACCCTAGTTTGTTTAGCAGCTGTAGTAGACAATTTTAAGGCCTAAAAACCCGATTGTAACTCTTCCAATTCATGTTTTAATCAAGTAAGGTTTACTTTTTCATTCAATATGTCTATGTGTTATTTGATTTATTATTCTTGCTTTATTCTTAACATGCTCGGCTAAACTTATTATTGTGTTTATTTATGATTGTATGAAACCTAGAATATAGATCTTAGTGGTGTTGCCTCTTGTGATGGATGTGCATGTTAGGTCTTAGAAAACCAGCTTTTGTCTATATCATTGTTGATATGTCTAGGGAAACGTGATTGTGTAAAAAGGATACCATCGGGTAACAGTCTTCAAACTACCTTGCCCCCTAATATGGTTGATCCACTTTTAATGTATTTCACATGCACTTAGTAAACTCTTAAGGGCCGTGTAATAGTCTTCATACTACCTTCCATGTGCGTTGCTCTAGCGGCATACAAAGTAGACGGCGAGTTCGTGTAATTTGTTCATGCTTTAGGAAATAATTACATAGATCATCACAAGTGTGACAAAGCAACAACATTAGGAGAAACAATCTAGGGAGTAATACATGATTAAATAAGCACAATCTTTTATCTTATTGTTATCACCACTAGTTAGATTAATATTTAGTTTAATAGCTAAAACCAAACCACTCTCTCAAATATATGATTTACTTGCTTTCCATAAAATACAAAAACACAAAAAGAATCTTCCCTCAACCCTTAGAATTCTGTTAGACCATGATCAATCCTTCCTAACCTATTCCTCGAGTGAACGATAAACAACCCCGAGTCTTGCCCATACTACACTACAACGATTAGGTGCACTGCCTAGGGAGTTGTAAACTTCTCGTGTCGAAGTCCTACGACGACCGCACATCAACCATCAACCTCGAACAAACTCGAGTGATGTCCCAAATCGCAACAAAAAATCCACAATCTCTTACAATTATTCCAATGACCTCACAAGGGACCAAATCCAAACTTATTCCATAACATCCAAAACTAAAATCAAAACAACAAGCAAGCAAGACTTCAAATGAAATTCCACTCGGGATACTTCTAAGTCTGCTATCAAATCACCAAACTACTCTTCTTTCACTTCACCTGAAAATGATACTAAAAAACGTCAACAATAATGTTGGTGAGCTCGTAGGTTTGACCTTAAACCCAAAAGCTGTGCCAATATTTCAATAGTGGACAATAGTGCTATTTGACAGTGAATATACACAAACAACCTTAGCATCACTGCTAATCAATAATCATATGTCACTTACGCACCTAAAGGGCCTACCAGTTAGAGCACTAAAATTCGGGTAAGACCACACACACACCTGGGTAGGCGTACCCATCCGCTCCAATAATCACACGCATATTGGGTAGGCATACCCATCCGCTCCAAACAATCATACAACACATAATATTCACATAGCAGTCATAAGCACATAACTTGTCCCAAAAACAAAACCACATTTCGCACAGATCAATTCAAAACATTTCAAAACACATTTGAATATCATTTTCCCCCAACAGAAAAACAGTAAAAAGTGGGGCTATGAAAACTCACCTCAAGAAAGTCTTTAACAACCAAATATCAATCACACAAGCAAATGCAATGACGCCCGCACACAACCTAGTCCAGTCAATGTCCCAATTTAATCATCCAAATCCAAAACAATCTTCACGTTTGATGCATAGAGTTTTAGACGCGTTGTACAATTTTCCAAAACAGTTTTAGTGGTGTGATGGTTGACTACTTAATTCCACAATCATATTAATCTCATTCCCCGATAATACGTACTTATACTATTTAGAGAGAATAGATAAGTAATATTAATAAATATTTATAATTATTAATTATAAATATATCTCGACAAGTCCATTCGGTAAACCTTCGACACTTAAAAATAATCATTATACGGTTGAAAATGAAACATTTACGCATAATAAACACATTAGAGAAGTTTCGAGAAAAAATATATTTTTTGTTTTTTAGTGAATTTATTAAATAAATAAAATAATTAAATATTATTTTATTATTTAAAATCAAAAATCATGTTTTTAAGAAAATTTCTAAGTATAAACTTTTTACGAAATTTCGACATGACCCGTACGTTTATACAACGTTTTCCAAGGTTTAAAACCTCATTTTTTCTCACATTTTTTACAAATTCGACACTTTTCGACAAAATTCCAAAATCTTAATCTTTAACGCTTATCAACATGTTATTCCCAAAATATCATTCAATATCACTTCGTAAATACATTTCCACTTTCAAAAGTTCGTCAAAATTCTCATAACTACTAAATATCGCTTATTGGGCCTTAAGGCCTAACAAGGGTCCATTAGGACATTTATAAGTCCAAAATATAATCCAAGTCCAAAACCAAGGTCCATTTACATATATAAGTATATACTTATAAGTAAAAATAATCCGAAACACAATAAGCCCTCCCATTAAGCCGCGGCTTAAATAGACTTATTGGGTCGTAAGTCCAATAGCTCAAAAATACGTATGTTAAGCTTGAAAATAAGCTAATAAGCTACGTATCGCATTTGGTTACTACCATAAGCCTCAAAAATAGTCCACAACATACGCCATAACACAAAAATAATCAAAATCACTTTCCTAGTGATTTTAGGAATCCATTTGTGGCCTATAATCCTAAATAAGCCAAGAAATAGCTTATAAATAAGCCCGAATAAGCTATACAAGCTCTAAAAATAAGCATTCTAGCATCATATATTATTCAACCATCACGACCACAACACCAAAACTACAAAAAACCCCTCTTTTTCCTTTTTATCATACACGAACCAAACACCCCTTATTTTATCCGTTTCGTTTTCAAAAATCAATTTTCACAACGATCAACTTGTATAACTAACATCTATGCATCAAAATAAACCCAAAAGGACAAACAAAATTTTAATTTGAAAATTTACAAGAAAATCTTCAAATTTGTAGATTTCGACACGAACCAGACAACCCAAACGTTGTTTAAATGAATACACAAACACTAGAATCAAACCCAAATATTTATGTCTTCATGTTTTCTTGATCAAAATTCAAAAATTATTAGAGTGTGTGTGTTGTAGGTGCGGATGAACCACCAAGAGAGAAGGGAGAGGATATTTTTTTTTTTTCAAAATGAACTATGTGAAAAAATAAAGATAAGGAAAGCATTTTATGTGCAATTTGGACAAGGTTAGCTAAAATTAAGCCACCTTGTCTCCCTAGTCTTCTTTTGACCGGCCATGGTATCCCATGGGGTCTCGGGAGTTTCTTTTCATGTCGGGATCACTTAAATACTCGTAAAACTCAACCGTAAAATTTACCCCAAAGTTAATTAGCATTTTTATTCACTTTAAAAATACTTTTCCATTAACCTAGAGTATTTACACGACATATTTTCACTTTACACCCTTCAAAACTTATTTGGACATTAACGAACGTGTCAGACTCGTTTCTCGGCATTTCTTAAAATTCACGGGTCAAACCACCCGGAATACACATAACATAATAATACCTTTCAAAAATGATTATTAATCACAATAAACCTTAAATCATAACATATCTCATAAAATCACCACCATCAACACGGTACAAAATTTGAATAAATTGATAAAACTCAAATAGTCAAAGGACTATAAATGAAATACTCAGAACACAAAAAGGGGAAAGGTTATAGATTCAATCAACAAACCCACATAAAATCTATCCTAATCCTAATACCAACATCATACTAATTCACTAATACAACTAGGTAAACAATAATAACAACATACACAATAACACAACATCTTCATGAATCTTTTAAAATCCAACTTGTTTATTTTCAAAAGAGTGACACAAACACAAGATGATACTAGATCTATGCATAAGAAAATAAGAAATACAAGAGTCAAAGGGGTGGTTTAAGAAATAAGCTTACAAATGAGAAGAACATATACTAGCTATGTAACCCGCCCAACGGGCGGGTTTGTTTCGAGGGTTTTTTTAATTTTAACCGTGTAACTGTTGGATTTTTAACACAACGTGATGGTTTTTTAAAAAAACTTTAAGACGGTTTGAGAGTATTTGTTCATTGTCATAAATCATGATATTAATTTTCTACTATTGTGACCTATCTAAGAGTAGACAACCAAACAAATATAGGATCAGCTGGACCCGTGAGCTCTACAACCCCGTCTAAATATACCAAAGCTGGATCGTGTAACCCTAACATTTAACTATAAATACATACAAAATATTCTTCATAAAACCATCTTTTTCATTAGCTTTGACGTTTATTTAGTTAAAACGGGGTTGTTTTGGGTTTTTTTTAGTTTAAATGTGTAACTGTTGGACTTTTAACACAACGTGATGGTTTTTTTTAAACTTTAAGACGGTTTGAGAGTATTTGTTGTTCAGTTGGAACCTTATGAGTTTCATTGTCATAACTCCTGATATTAATTTTATACTATTGTGACCTATCAAAGAGCAGACAACCAAATAGTTCTGGGATAGCTCAACCCATGAGCTCTACAACCCCATTTAAGTCTACCAAAGTTGGATCCTCCTTAAACTCCATGTGATATCTCTATGTATATCAAGATAAACTCCATTTAAGTCACTCTTAGCATTTATTCTACCTCTTTACTGTAATATACTTGAAAAATGTGTAGATTAGTCTATTGTATTATGTATCTATTTTTGATCAGGGTCAAGGTTTATTTTAGATAGCTTCATGACCCATTTCATAGACGGGCTAATTTCATCTGTTAAGTTAAAAGATGCAGTGACATGAATAATTTTGTGAAATAGTTTAAATCTAATAAAAAAGACCAGATGATTATAAAAGTTGATGAAATAATGCACAAATTATGCAATCCAGCGATAGAGAACCTTGCCGTGTAAATGTTATAAGTAATAAGAAATAATAAGTTTGACATAATTATATTTATACATTCATAGTCATACAAAAGTGACAATAATCAATGAGGGCATTCTTATTCTTATATAATTACATTAGTTTGACATAGCTTATAAATATACCATTATCTAACATGTTTCAATCAAGCCACTCCTTGTTTTGTCAATTGTGACACCCTTTCCTGTTGATCTTTTCCCGTGGACAACGAACTGAATCGTTACCAACCGAGCTCAAGCATAGATGATTAGCAACATGTATCTAACTTTCCAACAATGCGTAACTTAACATGCAAGAGTACAAATATAGCTATTCATATTAAAGGAGAATACACATCATGCTTATGAAAGTACTCTTCATGAAAGGTGTAAAGATATCCTAAAAATTTCCCTTAACCTTGTTGAAACACTTCTTTCAGTAGATCATGCTTACGAAGTAATGGAGATAGTTATAGCACATATAATTTAATTCACTACAAATAGTAATTATATGTGGTTATTTAATAGCAAGTCTGATGTGGGAACATGTATCATCTATACTTCTTCTGTTCTTATGGTCTAATTTTCGGTACCATTACCACTACTGAAAGACGAAGATACCAAATAAATCATAGAGCTAAAAGAGTTCTTTAGAAAACAGTTTACCATGAGGACCCTTAAGAAAAAGAATGAGACATGGATACATAAGTTAAAGAGTATAACATACTATCATGCCAATCAGTATACCATAGCATTGATAGTCAGGAATATTGTACCTCATATTATCTTATAAAATACTAATTAAAAGACCAACAAATAGATAAAGCAAATCATCAACCTAAGTAACTAAAAGAGGCATTGAAATAAAGATTACAAAGACACTCAACCTTAAATTGACCTCGTCCAGCTGTTGTTTGCAAGATAGTCAATCCCTCAATATCACCAAGAAGCTCCTTTACTAGACCCAAATTACCAGCTCACTAACAAAATCAATCCACTTACTTATAATAGGCAATATTTATATCATTAGCAAAAACATTCTATACACGATTGCTCCATCTTTACCTAGTGCAGAAGTAGGTACACTTACATGCAATATAATAATTGTTATATGTACCATGAGATTAGATTGGTTCTTACATACTTTTATAAAAGCTACGACATGTAAGCAAAAGCTACGACATGTTTGGTTATTGCTTATTTTTTACAAAAGCTTGAAACTTTCCCTCTCAAAATGTTTCTAGCTTATTTGTATATGCATTTCGTGGTGTATTAAGCATCCAAACATCTTGTTTTAGCTTATTATGAAGTTTAAACGCATACCACTTAGGTATTTGGATCAGATCTAGAACAAGTATTAAACACAAGTTGTTTTCATAATCGTGAAGTAACGACTAGCATTGTAGCGTGCTTGTTTGACGTGTTGTGTGAGCAACCATAGTGGTGGTAATTTAATCACTAAAGATTTCAAGATCAAGATTCTCGTTTAATGACTTTTTTCATTAAACATAATGCTTAGTGTTTCTTACTTTATTTGTATGTTAATTCTTGATATCAAACTAGATTTATCCGTTGCGTACTCATTGTAAATGGTTTACTAGTTTCCAAAATTCCCACAAAAAAATTAGACAAACACCACCACAACTTCAAAAACACCACCAATCTATCCTAAATCTATTCACTAATGATTCTGTCACACCTCGACAATGGCGGAAACTCAGGAATGCAACATAATGGTCAATCATAACACAAGATACAAAATAGAGAAAAGTACCTTACATAAACTACAAGTGCTATGAAGACCATCAACCTCGAACAAACTCGAGTGATGTCCCAAATCGTAACTAAAAATCCACAATCTCTTACAATTATTCCAATGCCCTCATAGGGGACCAAATCCAAACTTATTCCATAACATCCAAAACTAAAATCAAAACAACACGCAAGCAAGACTTCAAACGAAATTCCACTCGGGATACTTCTAAGTCTGCTATCAAATCACTAAACTACTCTTCTTTCACTTCACCTGAAAATGATACTCGAAAACGTCAACAATAATGTTGGTGAGCTCGTAGGTTTGACCTTAAACCCAAAAGCTGTACCAATATTTCAAAAGTTGACAATAGTGCTATATGACAGTGAATATATGCAAACAACTTTAGCATCACCGCTAATCAATAATCATATGTCACTTACGCACCTAAAGGGCCTACCAGTTGGAGCACTAAAATTAGGGCAGGACCACACACAAACCTGGGTAGGCGTACCCATCCGCTCCAATAATCACACAAATACTGGGTAGGCGTACCCATCCGATCCAATAATCTCACAAACACTGGGTAGGCGTACCCATCCGATCCAAACAATCATGCATCACATAATATTCACATAGTAGTCATAAGCACATAACTTGTCCAAAAAACAAAACCACATTTCGCACAGATCAATTCAAAACATTTCAAAACATAATTGAGTATCATTTTCCCCTAACAGAAAAATAGTAAAATGTGGGGCTATAAGAACTCACCTCAAGCAAGTCTTTAGCAACCAAATCTCAATCACACAAGCAAATGCAACGACGCCCGCACACGACCTAGTCCAGTCAATGTCCCAATTTAATCATCCAATTCCAAAACAATCTTCACGTTTGATGCATATAGTTTTAGATGCGTTGTACAATTTCCCAAAAAAGTTTTAGTGGTGTGATGGTTGACTACTTAATTCCATAATCATATCAATCTCATTCCCCGATAATACATACTTATACTATTTAGAGAGAATAGATAAGTAATATAAATAAATATTTATAATTATTAATTATAAATATATCTCGACAAGTCCATTCGGTAAACCTTCGACACTTAAAAATAATCATTATACGGTTGAAAACGAAACGTTTACTCATAATAAACACATTAGAGAAGTTTCGAGAAAAATTATATTTTTCGTCTTTTGGTGAATTTATTAAATAAATAAAGTAATTAAATATTATTTTATTATTTAAAATCATAAATCATGTTTTTAAGAAAATTTCTAAGTATAAACTTTTTACGAAATTTCGACATGACCCGTACTATAACACCCTCATTTTGACAAATATAGCAGCGGAAGCTAATCTGGGGTATTACTTCATAGTACAACAGTCAAAATCATAGAAAACGACTCATAAAGAGACGTTTTTGGAAAATTTAGTTATCATTCATTTATTCATCAGAGTTATTTATATAATAGTATAATAGTTATGTACTTTTACATACTATTCGGGAGATATAGTGGCACGGATGACTTTCTTAGATGGAAAAAGAAAAGTAGTTATAGTTAAGATTTCAACCTTGTTCTCTATAACCGTGGCTCTTGATACCAATCTATAACACCCCCATTTTGACAAATATAGCAGCAAAAACTAATCTGGAGTATTACTTCATAGTACAACAGTCATAATAATAGAAAACGACTCATAAAGAGACATTTTTGGAAAATTTAGTTATCATTCATTTATTTATCAGAGTTTTTACAAAAAGAGAGATCCCAAAATCTAGAAACATAGAGTTTGAATGATAACGGTTTAGCCATCTTCAAGTCCATGCCACTCTGTGCCATGAGTTGCTCAATTACCTGAGATAAACATGCTAAAAAGATCAACACAATAGTTGAGTGAAATTCATAGGTTTATGGTAAATAGTTTAAATATATAACGTAATTGATTTATAATGCGTCGATTGATGATTAATAACGATAAATGTGTCGGGTTTTAATAAAATCGAGTCTTATAATATGAATATATATATTTTTATAATATATATAAAAGTATTATATTTTATATTTTTAAGTTTGCAAAAATGGCAATATATATCCTTGATTTATAAACTTTTATAATTTTAGTCATTTATATATAAAGTATATATAATTTAAACCTTTAACTTTAGAACTTGGCAAAACAGCCCCTTGTAGTTATAACATTAGGAAAATGATATTTTCAGCCCCTCTAGTTATAAATTTCAGAAAGTTACGATATATACCCCTATACATGAAAACATTTGCAAATCAAGTCCAAAATTCATAATTTTGATATTTTTGAAATCCGAAAGAGTTTTGCAGCTTATGGCTTATTAGAATAAGCTAAAATAAGATTTTCTAACGTAACAAAAGTTTAGAAAAAGGATTCGTTAGCTAGAAAATCAAAATGGGTCATTTTTAAGGTTCTAATTAAAAACGTATAGGTTTGAGGATTCAAGGCTTTAACAAGGGACTTACACATGATATAACCAAGCTAATAAGAGTTCTAAAACATATCATGAGCTTATAGAACAAGGTGAGGGCTTACAAACTTAAAAATAGGTCGAAAAGAGGGTTTTGGGTTTGTACGCCTAGAAAACAACTTTAAGGGATTCTCTCTCTTGATTCTTGGCTTCAATTCTGATCTTAAGGCTTCTCTTGATCCTCCTTGGTCTGATTTAGAACTCCATTTATGTTTGTGATGAACATTTGAAGTGTGTTTGAAATGGTTTGCATGTTTCGGCTTATATAGGATCGAATGACCCTTGGTATCCATGTTTGGGGTTTTAATTAGTGTCAAGGCTACCTTAGGTGATTCATGGAAGCTATAGTGACGAGTATTACAAGCTAGGAGAGTAGGATTGAATTGTGGAAGGGTATGGGTGGAGATAGAGGGGTAACGAGTTGTGGCTACAACTTAGAGGCCAAGTTGATGATGCAAGGGTAATGGTGGTGTGAGGGAGGTGGTTGCTAGGTTGCTTGGGGTGGTAGTAGGTTAGTCATAGAGGTGCTTGAGATGTTAGGGTGCTAGTTTAGGTGTAAATGGGTTAAAAAATGAAAGAAAAAGGGTGTCAGGTTGGTTTTGGTTTCAGGTTAGGGTTTTTGGTTTTAAATTCATTTTAGGGTTAGGGTTTAGGATAGATTAGGGTTTAGGATTAAGGTTTAGTGTTAAGATTAGGTTTTAGGATTAAGGTTTAGGTTTAAAATAAAATTAAGGTTTTAGGGTTTCGTTTAGGGTTTAGGGTTTTAGATTAGGGTTTTAGGTCGATTTAGGGTTTAGAAGTTGTGCATTAAGTGTTGTTCCTTGTGCTAAAGTGGTGGTAAGAAATTAGAATGAATTTGGAGGGAAAATGAGTTAGTTTGAATTCATGCTTCATGGATTTGTACATTGAGCTTAAATGAGTTGTACATTGACTTGGAGGGAAATTATATTTCAAATATTGTGCATCGTACACTTGTACACATGCTTGAAGGCTTGCACATTCATTTTATATATATACATTACTTATAATTAGGGTTTTGATATAAATGTTAACGGATAATGTCTGTTTTGATATAACGTTGTAAATAGTACGTTAAATGGATAATGTACTTGGAGTGAAAGAGAGAATCCCAAAACACTTATGTTTGATCCTTTACCAAGCCTATGGTAATTTATATGCTATGACAGGTAATGAGTGTGATTTTTTGTTTCCCCCATATGTTATAATTCATTATACACCCGAGTGAAAGAGAGAATCCCAAAACACTTATGTGAGGTGCTAGTATGTAGTTTCCATGCTTTTAATTACGAGGTCTAGGAGGTTGTGTTGTAAATTATGTTTAAAGAGTAGGTAAAATGACCCCTTATACTGTTATTGTCTAAATAGAAAAGCCCATTTGCTTGAGGACAAGCAAATCCTAAGTGTAGGGGTATTTGATGAGGTGTCATTTTATACACTTTTTTGGGGTCTTTTTACCCCCAAAATGGTGTGTTTATGCCCAAAATACGTACTTAATCATTCCTTTTTAGGTATTTCGCATTTGGAGGACATTTGGATAGATTACACGTGACTTGGGCTCATTTGGAGAAGAAACGGACGAGATTACGAACCAACACCAAGACTCTTGAAGATTTGTGCTCACAGAGCCTAGAGACGGTGTCACAATCCATACACGACGCCGTTACAACGCATCTAGTGACGGCGTCACATATTTCAAGACGGCGTCAGCCCGCACCGACTCAAACGCATATCTACAAGATTCATTTTACAATGGCGTTACGACTAAAACGCGACGCCGTCGCGTTGATTTTCTTATATATACAAACCCGAATTTAGGGTTTTGTGTGTGTAACTTTAGAATAAAAAGAGGGTACGAACCCTAGTTTGTTTAGCAGCTATAGGAGACGATTTTAGGGCTTAAAAACCCTATTGTAACTCTTCCAATTCATGTTTTAATCAAGTAAGGTTTACTTAGTCATTCAATATGTCTATGTGTTGTTTGATTTATTGTTCTTGCTTTATTCTTAACATGCTCGGCTAAACTTAATATTATGTTTATTTATGATTGTATGAAACCTAGAATGTATATTTTAGTGGTGTTGCCTCTTGTGATGGATGTGCACGTTAGGTCTTAGAAAACTAACTTTTGTTTGTATCGCTGTTGATATGTCTAGGGAAACGTGATTATGTAGAAAGGATAGCATCGGGTAACAGTCTTCATACTACCTTGCATGTGCGTTTCTCTAGCGGCATACTAAGTAGACGGTGGGTTCGTGTAATTCGCTCATGCTTTAGGAAATAATTACATAGATCATCACAAGTGTAACAAGGCAACAACATTAGGAGAAGCAATATAGGGAGTAATACATGATTAAATAAGTACAATCTTTTATCTTAATGCTATCACCACTAGTTAGATTAATATTTTGTTTAATAGCTAAAACCAAACCACTCTCTCAAATATATGATTTACTTGCTTTCCATAAAATACAAAAACACAAAAAGAATCTTCCCTCAACCCTTAGAATTCTGTTAGACCGCGATCAAGCCTTCCCAACCTATTCCTCGAGTGAATGTCTTGCCCATACTACACTACAACGATTAGGTGCACTGCCTAGGGAGTTGTAAAATTTCTCGTGTAGAAGTCTTACGACGACCGCACATCAACCATAAACCTCGAACAAACTCGAGTGATGTCCCAAATCGCAACTAAAAATCCACAATCTCTTACAATTATTCCAATGCCCTTACAGGGGACCAAATCCAAACTTATTCCATAACATCCAAAACTAAAACAAAAACAACAAGCAAGCAAGACTTCAAACGAAATTCCACTCGGGATACTTCTAAGTCTGCTATCAAATCACCAAACTACTCTTCTTTTACTTCACCTGAAAATTATACTCGAAAACGTCAACAATAATGTTGGTGAGCTCGTAGATTTGACCTTAAACCCAAAAGATGTGCCAATATTTCAACAGTGGACAATAGTGTTATTTGACAGTGAATATACACAAACAACCTTAGCATCACCGCTAATCAATAATCATATGTCACTTACGCACCTAAAGGGCCTACTAGCTAGAGCACTAAAATTAGGGCTGGACCACACACACACCTGGGTAGGCGTATCAATCTGCTTCAATAATCACACACATACTGGGTAGGCGTACCCATCCGCTCCAAACAATCATACAACACATAATATTCACATAGCAGTCATAAGCACATAACTTGTCCTAAAAACAAAACCACATTTCTCACAGATCAATTCAAAACACATTTGAATATCATTTTCCCCCAACGGAAAAACATTAAAAAGTGGGGCTACGAGTACTTACCTTAAGCAAGTCTTTAGCAACCAAATCTCAATCACACAAGCAAATGCAGCGACGCCCATACATGACCTATTCCAGTCAATGTCCCAATTTAGTCATCCAATTCCAAAACAATCTTCACGTTTGATGCATAGAGTTTTAGACGCGTTGTACAATTTCCCAAAATAGTTTTAGTGGTGTGATGGTTGACTACTTAATTCCACAATCATATCAATCTCATTCCCCGATAATACATACTTATACTATTTAGAGAGAATAGATAAGTAATAAAAATAAATATATATAATTATTAATTATAAATATATCTCAACAAGTCCATTCGGTAAACCTTCGACACTTGAAAATAATCATTATACGGTTGAAAACGAAACGTTTACTCATAATAAACACATTAGAGAAATTTTGAGAAAAATTATATTTTTCATATTTTATTGAATTTATTAAATAAATAAAATAATTAAATATTATTTTATTATTTAAAATCAAAAATCATGTTTTTAAGAAAACTTCTAAGTATAAACTTTTTACGAAATTTTGACATGACCCGTACGTTTATTCAACGTTTTCCAAGGTTTAAAACCTCATTTTTTTCCCACATTTTTTTACAAATTCGACACTTTTCGACAAAATTCTAAAATCTCAATCTTTAACGCTTATCAACATGTTTTTCCCAAAATATCGTTCAATATCACTTCGTAAATACATTTCCACTTTCAAAAGCCTGTCAAAATTCTCATAACTACTAAATATCGCTTATTGGGCCTTAAGGCCCAACAAGGGTCCATTAGGATATTTATAAGTCTAAAATATAATCCAAGTCCAAAACCAAGGTTCATTTACATATATAAGTATAATTTGAAACACAATAAGCCTTAGCCGCGGCTTAAATAGACTTATTGGGCAGTAAGTCCAATAGCTCAAAAATACGTATGTTAAGCTTGAAAATAAGCCTTAGCCGCGGCTTTAACACAACGTGATGGTTTTTTTTTAACTTTAAGACGGTTTGAGAGTATTTGTTATTCAGTTGGAACCTTATGAGTTTCATTGTCATAACTCGTGATATTAATTTTATACTATTGTGACCTATCAAAGAGCAGACAACCAAATAGTTCTGGGATAGCTCGACCCATGAGCTCTACAACCCCATTTAAGTCTACCAAAGTTGGATCCTCCTTAAACTCCATGTGATATCTCTATGTATATCAAGATAAACTCCATTTAAGTCACTTTTAGCATTTAGTCCACCTCTTTACTGTAATGTACTTGAAAAAATGTGTAGATTAGTCTATTGTATTATGTATCTATTTTGGATCAGGGTCAAGGTTTATTTTAGATAACTTCATGACCCATTTCATGGACGGGCTAATTTCATGTATTAAGTTAAAAGATGCGGTGACATGAATAATTTTGTGAAATAGTTTAAATCTAATAAAAAAGACCGGATGATTATAAAAGTTGATGAGATAATGCACAAATTATGCAATCCAACAATAGAGAACCTTGTCGTGTAAATGTTATAAGTAATAAGAAATAATAAGTTTGACATAATTATATTTATACATTCATAGTCATACAAAAGTGACAATAATCAATGAGGGCATTCTCATTCTTATATAATTACATTAGTTTGACATAGTTTATTAATATACCATTATCTAACATGTTTCAATCAGGCCACTCCTTGTTTTGTCAGTTATGACACCCTTGCATGTTGATCTTTTCCCGTAGGCAACGAACCAATCGTTACCAACCGAGCTCAAGCCTAGATGATTAGCAACATGTATCTAACTTTCCAACAATACGTAACTTAACATGCAAGAGTACAAATATAGCTATTCATATTAAAGGAGAATACACATCATGCTTATGAAAGTACTCTTCATGAAAGGTGTAAAGATATCCCCAAAAACTGCACTTAACCTTATTGAAACACTTCTTTCAGTAGATCATGCGTACAAAGTAATGGAGTTAGTTGTAGCACAAATAATATAATTCACTACAAATAGTAATCTGGTTGTTTAATAGCAAGTCTGATGTGGGAACTATCATCTATAGTTCTTCTGTTCTTACGGTCTAATTTTTAGTACCACTAACACTACTGAAAGACGAAGATACCAAATAAAGCATAAAGCTGAAAGAGTTCTTTAGAAAACAGTTTACCACGAGGACCCTTAAGAAAAAGAATGAGACAT